>JAIOTZ010000748.1:0-44800 GCA_023374045.1 Limonium bicolor
CTTATAATTACAGAGGTTAGGCTAACAGGCCCTTCCACTGTTATGACGATCACATTTAACCTTATGGTACTTTACCAAGTACTCGTAGTGGTTATAAATTTCCCCGAGCAGCCCTATTATAGCAGCACTTGCTATGGCAAGTGCGCCATGCTAACTGGCTATCGGTTTAACACATACCGGTTGTGGTATTGTTTTTACCCGCAGTGTCATCAGTGGCCTTGTTGGCCCTCACTGATCTTACTGTCTCGATAATAACTCCTCTAGGTGACTTCTCACTGTCTTCACATGATAATCATCCACTGGGGTGTC
This sequence comes from Limonium bicolor, assembly GCA_023374045.1. Classification (NCBI taxonomy): domain Eukaryota; kingdom Viridiplantae; phylum Streptophyta; class Magnoliopsida; order Caryophyllales; family Plumbaginaceae; genus Limonium; species Limonium bicolor. Next base: position 310 of record JAIOTZ010000748.1, read on the forward strand.
TCCCACTCTTGGAGTCCCCCTTTCGTATCCTCTTCGTAGCCCGTTCCACGCATTGTTGTGGTTACTGAGACTTGTCTCTGTTTGGGCACTACGTTGTAGTTCCTTTGTCGGTTGGTGTACCGTTGGTGTATCACTTAACAATTGTGGTTCTGTAGACACTCGTCTCTGGTTTTATTAATCCACTTCTTGCCCGTTGCACGGTTGGTGCGTTGCAAGCTGGTTATCCTCGACTGCTCGGCATGTCGACCCAGGTTGCCGGAAATTCTATTCTCTTATACGCAAAATTCTTCATTCTTCGCTATTAAATGTGGTTAACAATGTTCAGATGGAAACCGTCTCCGGGATTCCCAGTTTTCGGGATCTACCGTATGACAGGTCTTCCGTACTCTAAAGGTATTTAATAACAGCCAGATCGAGTATTCCCGAGTAAGAGAGGACTTCCATCTCTCTGGCGTTGTTTCCCAAGTTATATAACAGGGATTGTGGAGGGCGGGTTGGATATTGTAGGTTTCCAGTACACACTGGTAATACCTAACTAGCGTATCTCTCACGCTATCACTCAACCCTTAACCCAAAGTACTAAAATCCTAACTCGGTACTTCCTAAGCTCGGTAATTCAGTCATCAGAGCGATACTTCGCTCTGATACCACTTTTTGTAACACCCCATCCAACATTAACACACTTACAATAAACTGCAGTGGAAAAACAAACTTCATCACATTACTTAACTCGTTGGTGTTACACTCCGTCAACCACCCACGTGGCTAACAAGGCTATTACATATACATTGTACCGGTCTGATGGACTAGATTCCCGAGCGACTACACATTACTGACCCTTCCATTAACAACAAACATACACATACCTTCCAACTGTACCGAGTATTTACAAACTGATGCCGATAACAACTTCGGTCTTACTACACCTACTGTATATATACAACTTACATGATTACCGATGTACAACGACTACCCCGTCCTACTCTCGAACGGCTTCCTGCTCTAAGTACCTGAAATAGGAAAAGAAGAGAAAGGGTGGCCCCCAAGGGGCTCAGCACCTTTGCTGGTATGGTAATCCCGTAGCCCACATGCTATCGGGCCACGCACAACTAATTGTCGTCTTAGCATGCGATTGATTATATTTAAATCATGCATGCAACTGTAAACACACAACACATAACATTTCTCCTCAATGGGCTAAACAAACGGATAATACATCCTTACTTGATAAGTCCCTCATGGTATTCACTATCCTTAGAGTGTTCCTCCTCTAATGGAGCTACTTCCTTAATAGACGACACTTACCCTTAAATCGGGTTATCCTTAAACGCCTCTTATCACAAACTGGGATTCATTTCCATGATCCACACACTCCATATCTTACAACATATAACATTCCTCACATAACAAAACATAACAACACTTTTCACGTTTCAATGTGCACATGATAACATCGCAATAGGAATTGCATTACAACGACATCACATAACATAACAGGAACGGTCCTCTTAGGAACCGACCCAAACATAGTTAATTCACTGGTGAGCCTAGAGAATGGTGTCACCCTCATGGTAAGCTCGTTATACAACAACAACAACACTCATTACCGTCCTAATAGTCGGACGAGTAACTTAAGTTAAGATGGTTCGGGTTTGGAGGCCCGAACACACCACACAAACACATGTTCCCCCGAAACCGATCATAAGTCAGAATAGCTAAGCTTTGGAATAAGCTAATGGGAGATCATAACCCGTGAGGGAAACAACCATAACAGAGAGGAGGGTAAGGCTAAGAAGGATACCCAATCCCAAACAACGCGCGACCGGCCAAACCGGATTCCTCACCACTGTTAGTACATACTTACTTTTAGATATTAGTTAGAACCCACTATGGAGTCTATCACATCTACACACCATACAGTATTACAACTGGGTTAAACACACAAGGGAGATCCCTACATTCACATACACATATCACACAATTAACACACGTATAGCCGTGGTTAGAACGTCCCATGGTTCGGGTCGTTTCCTCCGAATACCGAACTCTCATGTGATCCTAGACTCAGTTAACTAAGGTTAACACTTCCGAGGTTAAATGGTATCGGAGTTGAACACGCCACATAAATGAATTACTGTAAACTCATTACATGTTTAATCTTACAACGTGGCAAACATACAAAAACACATTGGCATACAAGCCGGTGTAATCCGGTAGGACACAAGTTGCAAGAAAACCATACCTGTCACCGGAGTCCACTTTACCATGTCCACTTATGTCCCTCGAGCAATTCTCGAACAACTGATAACATTACATGTACTTTTATTAACATCGGGGTAACATGTTTGTTTAAAGTCTAATGCTTATAACTTTTCCCCGTTAACTTAGTTACATAACTTCACTTTTTAACTTGTTTTACTTTTACATTTTAATACATCTTTTCCCCCACTAAATTGTCATTATAACTCACCTAACATGTCTTAAACACCTTATAACATCATTACTATCAATCCCCATCATTACATATCATTTTATAACCTTAAACCATGTTTTTGGTCCGACCGACCCTACCGACCGACCTTGCACAATGTCGGTCCATTCCAGAACACATTACCATCGAAATTTCTACTCCGACCGACCTTGTAAGTTCGGTCGCATGTTCGGTCCATTCCCGAGAGTTTCTTCCCTTTGAAAATTCAGGCCCGACCGAACTTGCCAAGTCCGGTCCCATGTTCGGTTGATTCCAGAAACTTAATTCATACACAAAATACAAGCCCGACCGACCTTGCAAGTCCGGTCCCCAAGGTCGGTCCGTTCCAGAAACTAATTCTCGCAGGGTAAACTGGGCTCGACCGACCTTGTCAAGTTCGGTCGCAAGGTCGGTCGCTCCAGACCCTTATTTTTCCATTGCCCATTTAACTCCAAACTTCTCCTAAGGCCTCCTAATGTTTTCTAACATCATTTGGTACACTTATGTCCTCATACAACATCCATGAAACTCATTACCTATCACCTTAAACACTTACTCATTTCATACCGAATTCCTAACACTTATGTTATTTCCTCCTTTGTTTTCCAAGTGGTGTCTCACCAATAATGACCACTATACCAAGGTGATTTCTACACCTTAACATCATCTCTCAAACTTCTTTTCTTACTAACTAAATCTCCTTTTTCACATCTTACCTAAACATCATTTCTTCCTTGTACACCAACATTCCTAAGCCTTAAACAAACTTCTTCAAGACTTTATTACATCCCAAAAACACTCATTGAATTCCTAGAACTTCCAAGATAATACCAAAGTCCTTGTATCACTCTAAATCACCTTAATACATGCTTTCTTCCCTAGCAAACACTTGTTCACCTTTAACACTTCCTAATTCACTAAAACTTGTTTAATCACTTAGAACTTCTTACACATTCTCCAAATTTTGCCATAGCTTCTCTTGTATATGCTCACATCTAACACTTAGGTTTTTACCTTATTTCATTCAAGAACACCTAAAATCCATCAAGAGTATTCTCACACACATAACTTCACCAAATTTACACTACATCACAATATAGTGCATAAACTTAATTGCTTGGCACTTAGGCCCTTAAATAACATGGCTCTTAGGCCCTTAAGATGCATAAATCATAAACACTTAATTTCCCACATTGTATTTGCCTTCGACCTGCAAATACACTCAACAATACATATGCCTTTTACTAAGCCCTTGAGAGCATTCTTCTAAGTCATTTTCCCTTGGCTCCTTAAATCATTTTCATAAGCAATATAAGCTCATTTCTCCTAAGACTTTAAACCATATTAGGTTAGCACATTTACCTCTTTTGCCCACAAACTTCTTTCTTGTTTCCTTGACTAAATTGGCAAGGCTTTGGTTGCTTGTCAACTTCTAAACATTGTACAAAATAGAATGAGTATTCAAGCATTATGCTTCATCTCATTGCAAACCCTAGGCACATATATTGTCTTAACACATTAAGGTAATTGTTTTACCTTTGAATGGAAAGAGAGCTTGAATGAGTATCAAGAGAGGACTCCTCCTAGCCCTTGAAAGATTCATATGAAGCTAAAACAAGCAAGGTGAAAACACCATTGTGAAGTGAATTTTCGGACAACACAAAACATGAAGGAAACATCATTTTTCTTTGAGTTTCCTTACCTTGAAGCAAAGGAGAACAATAATATGTGAAAAGGTGAGCTAAAGCTCCTCCCATGGTGATTCCTCTTGGCATCGAAATGGAGCTCTTGGGATTTTGAAAGGATAGAATTGAAGAGCTTGATGAGAGGAAGAGAATGGTGGTCTTAGAATTTAATTTGGCCAAATGAGCTAGGAGATACAAGTGGTCAAAGATGGAAAATAATGGTGGTGTTGGTGTTGCTGTAGCAAGCCGTGAATGGAGAGAAAGAAGAGATAGAAGAGAGGTTGAAGACGTGTGGAATGAGAGAAATGAGAGAAATGAGATTGGTTTTGCTTTTTGAAGATATTTATACCTTAAAGCAAATAGTAACCATTAGTCTAATCTATAACCCTGTGTAGCTTTTGGTTGCTTCTAGTGTCTATCTTCCAGATGAATTCTTCATGTTGATGCTGCAACCAAGCTACGCTACTTGAGCAAAGTTTAAGTGTGGGCCCTGTGGGGTCGTTCCGACTGTTGTGACAACAAAATTCAGGGGAGTCTTAGCTTTAATTTCTTTTTAATTTTTTTGTTTTTCTCTATATTTGTTGATTTCCCGTGGACTTGTTAGCTTTTACAACTATTTCGAGTATTTTCACATTCCTTCCCTTGTGACACAATAAGGACACTGTTTAGTTTTAAGTGTGGGTAGAAGTGTACTTTTGTTGATTGCTTCAGGCCACTAGTTTTTGTTTGTTTTCTTATGATAGTTAATATGCTTCTCTAGTTGCCAATAAATGTTGAATTTTAGGTGATAATGTTTGTGGAAGTTTGAAACTGAGCCTGGTGACAACCTCGAAAAATCTTTTTGCATAAAGTTGTTTGATTGTATTGTTTTTCTTAAATTTATTTTTGTTTTCACTGGAATTTGATGGACTCGCTAATTCTAGAAACTAAATGAGTTAGCTTAGGACCTTGGAAATGATATGAAATTTTGAAAAAAATATATAAGGCAAGGTACTCTGATAAAAAATTTGAACCAAAACATTTATCTTTTTTCGGCTATTAAGTCCTTAGGGTTCTTTATCGTCTATCTACCTAAGGTCTGGCGATCTAGGATAGTTGGCTCAACGCTGTTGTTGAGGAAAATATTATAAGTAGCAAATACATAAGCTAACACTGGGCAAGTGCACCCAATTCGTTGTAGTATAACAAGTATCCACAAGGAAATTGGTTTCTAATTCCCAAGCTTCGGTATCCTAGTAATTGAAATAAAGAACGATAAATGGGGGTTTAGCTGGAGGCAAGCTTAGTTGGTTGTAAATCACAAAGAAAATGGCAAAAGTAATAATATAAAGTGGTTTAGATGGAATGGATAGAAGAGTGCTCTAGGATAGTGGGTATCACCTAAAAGGCCCAATTACACTCATAAACACTCCTCAATGTAGTTGTCTATTAGAGCTAAAATAAAGATTTTCCAAATCTTGGACCAATCAAATCTTACCTAATTAATCACACTCATTAATTTAAAGAAGGCTGGAGTCACTAGATAGCATTAAGTTCAAGCTCCGAACAATAGCCCTAAAGTTCTGCTTTCCGAATTCTAAAGAAATGAAAGTTAGGGCTTGTCCCCAAATTCCTAATTTCTAGCTCAAACCCTAATGTTGCCAGAAATTGCAATAAATTCCATGAGTGATCAATCCAAGACATTAATGAATCATTAATGAAGACAAAACAACTATTATAAATGAGGTAATGTTTACAAGCATAAATGGAGCATTCAAGATTCAATCCTCATCCTATAGCACAAATGTGACTACTCAAACATGAAGAAAGAAAAAGAAGATAAAGAACGAGGAATAACCATATTAGGAGAGTAGATTCTTCAATGGAGGTGGGAGGTTTCCCCTCTTCTCTTCCTCTCTTCTCTTCTTATTTTCTTCTATTTTGTCGCCTTCTTATATTCTCTTTTGTCTGCTCTCGTCTGATTTTTAGGGCTAGAATGGACCGTGAGTGAAAATGAATTTTCTCTTTTTTCCGCGTTTTGACTAATGTGGGGCATGTCTCTGTGTGGTCCGGGTTTGCGTCCGACTAAATAACCGGACAACACTATCATGGCCAGATCTCACACGTTGATGACTGGTCCGGGTCTTTCACCGGACTTATACCCGGACCAAAGAGAAAAAGAGGCAGAGAGTTCAGTGCTAAAGTGGTCCGGGTTTATAGACTCGGACACAAACCCGAACCAAGTCAAAAACTTGGCAGAAACTTCAGAGGGGGTGAATCTGGGTCTAGAGACCTGTACACATACCCGGACCATGCACAGAACTTGATAGAAACTTCTATAAAGGGTTGGTCCGGGTCTGTAGACCCAGAAACATACCCGGACACAACTTAAAATGCACCAAAATTCATGTTTTGCTCCCGTTTGATCTAGTCTTGGTCTCGAACCTCATGACACGCATCCCAAAGTCTCATTCAAGCACCCGAATAGCTCCTTTCCATCATCCCATTTCGCTTTAGTGAGCTTTTACCTAAATTATAACAAAAAATGTATAAGTTCACTAATAATTACCAAATACTCTATAAAGTGGTGAAAATAGGTTATAACCCAAGTAAAATGCGGGTGAATATAAACCTCATAAATGCATATTTTCATCACTTATCAACTCCCCCACACTTATCTATTTGCTTGTCCTCAAGTAAAACTAGGACCCCACAACAAGGAGAGATATTTAAGGTAAGCAAGTGTTTTGATGAATTCTTGGATCCTAGTTAACAAAAAGAGTGGACAACTCATGTGAAGTGCAAACCAACCTAATTTGGTGACATGGTGTGCTTAGGGCAAATAAAAGGATAGAGTTTGGGGTATGATTCGGAGTGCCTCAAAGTTTAAAATATATGGAAACTTGGAGAACTTTTATAATTGCCAACTTCTCTCAAGAATGGGCACTGAGGATAAAACAAACGGAAAAATAGATGATTGCATTCGTTTCGCATTTGCATAAGAGATGAGGAAAGAATTTTTGGCATTTTAGTCTTTTCATCAAAGAACACTCAACTCTCATTTTTTTGGTTACCTCCCTCTCAAGTTCCTTCAAGAATTTTCACAAAGAAGCACCATTTACAATCCTTGGGAGAGAAGAAAGAAAGAACCCCTAAGAAATAAAATTTCACCAAGACAAGGTCATATGGTAGCATCACATAAAAATGCTCCTCAAGAGAGAAATTTTTAAAAAATTTGTTGAAAATCCAAGAATTCCAAGAAAAACTTGCTTACACCAAATGTAACTCCTAAATGAAAGCAATAGATAAGCATAAGGAAACTGAGTAGTGTGCAAAAAGAAAAGTTTGTCTCTTCTACACTTAACTGAGACAATGTACTCATTGTTCAAGGAAGAGCTAAGGAAGAAGAAAAGACCTTTTCAAAGCACTAGCAGATAGTTAACTGATAAGCCGCAGACTTATCATATTTTATGTACTAGATTTAGGAGTATATTAATCTAATAAGGTTAAATAGATAGTATTTACGTTGTATTATGCATTAAAGTATATTATTTGTACAGACTTATGTTTTGTGAGCTTTTTATGCAAGGAACGAATTCCTAGGCAAAAATACAGGTGATGCCGGACTTGAAGCCGGATGTCTCCTGCACGGCATAGGTCTGGAGCAGAAAAGGAGCCCTGCCGGGTATGTTGTCGGGTACATCCTATCTGGCAAATATGTGAAAAGTCGCCACGGTTGACCAATCGATGGCAGTTATTTACAGTTGACAGTCCAAGTGTTGCCGGGTACGGTGCCGGACGTATCCTGTCCGGCACAAGCACGTTTCGCCTGGCAGGTTTTACCGTTAACAGTTACTCACATTTACACGTGGTGGTGGATGACTTTCACCCGGCACAAGGAGTTTTTGTTGCCTATAAATAGGTCGAAGGGCTGCATCAAATGACACACTTCAACACCCTTATACACTCCATTCATAACTCCAATTCCGCCCCCACTCCATTATTGGTGTCCAAGTAAATTCTACAGATCCATCCACGCGAAGAGAAGAAGAAGATCTTGTCGGGTTAAGGCTATGGCCATCTCCTTCTCCCCTTTGTATTCTCTTGTAGTTGTGTGGATGGTGATGTAGAATTCCTTGTTAGTTCTTTGGTTAGGGATGATTTTCCTTGTAAAACTCTTATGATCATATATGGAATTACAAGTTTCTTAACCCGAATTCTAATCTTCATACAAGTAGAATGAGTTAGCTACTTATTCTCTTATCTCCAAGTCCAATTTAAGGTTTATAAAACAAGAGTATGATAGATTACGATTTTGGTAATCTTTAATTTGTTGTTCTGAAAAGTGGGCAACAAATACTAAGGTTTAGGATTAATCTCTTATTTCCTCATCATTATGTTTGTATTCACGGCATGAATTATGCACGATGTGAATGAGAATGTTGAGTTCTTGTTGTTATACTAGAAACTGGAAGTGGTATTTATGAAATGAACGATGTCGGACGTAGTTGAAATACCCCAAACCTTTAAGTGTTGATTAATTATGTAATTATGAGTTCTAAGGCTAATTAAGTCCTTAGGAAACATAGGTAGACAATTTAAACCAAGGAAAACACCATAAAGTCAATTTAAGCAAATACTTGCTCTAGACTTGGTGTAACCTTGTTTAAGACCTAAAGGTCATTATTAGACCTTACTAACATGTTAATGAACATGTTAAATCAATTACCAAAGAAAACCAAGCTCAAAAACGAGTTTAAACACAAATTATGCTTTAAGGAGTCTTAAAGCGCGTTTTTGAAAAATTGTCTTGGAAATGGGTTTTGAGTGGCTAAATGCCCAGGATTACACCATAATCAATATGTGTACTACTTAGAATCACATTAGGAAGCCTAAATCAATGGGAAATCAAAAATTTCACAAATATGTGCACTAATTATGAATAGTACCCAAATAGTGCCCAAAATGAGTCAAATAACTTCTTTAAGTGGTCAATGGTCAAACTAGGCCATATATATCTTAAATAAGGAATGGGGCCGGTTTTAGAGGTGGTGAGTCATCACCATTCCAGCCAACTAAAGTAAAAGAGGGGAAAACTAAAGTAAATTCACTATTTGCTTTAAAAGTGAAATATCTCACAATTTCACCCTCTCACCTCACTTTCTTCATTTCCCTTCCTCCTCCACCGTATTATTATTCTTCATTCTGCTCCAAAACCGTGAGTTGCAGCCTCCATTCTTCCTCCACCTTGACTTGCTCATCAAATACTCATTATTACTCCAAATCAAAAACTAAGCATAGATTACTCTTAGTTGGAGCAAGACCTTCATTCCTATCTTTTCAAATCTTCAAAAGCTCAAGTTTGGTTCCATGGAGAATCTCCATTGAAGGAGGAAAAGCTCACTTTATTTCACCTTGTTGCTCTCATTTATTCTAAGGTAATAAAAGTTAAAGAAAAATCAACTTTCTCTTCATTTTTGTACATGGCCGAAAATCATCTTTGATGATGCCTTGTCTTGCTCATTTACTAGCTTGATTCAATCTCCAAAGGATTAGAAGGAGTCTTACCGTGCTTCCTAATCAAGTTCTCTTCAAATTCCAAAGGTAAACACCAATTCTAGTGTATTAAAACACTTCTTGTAATCTAGGGTTTGTTCATGAGTTAAAGTATAATGCTTGATACTCATTTCCCTTATTTGTATATTGGTTGAAAGATTGACAAGTGAGTAAAGCCCTTGCCGGTTTGCAATCAAGAAAAACAAGAGAAAACAGCTGAGAAAAGCTTGGAAAACAAAAGGTAAATGACTTGCCTTAAGGGGTTTAATGTTTTATGGAGGGGTGTTTAGGTGAGTGCAAAATGCAACCTAAAGCTTACCTTATAACTGAACTAGGTAAACCTAGGAAAGTGATATGATCATATTTGTAAACTTGTGATTAAAGAGCTAATGGTAAATGAGTTAGTGAAATGATCATAAGGTGGGTTACAAGAGGCTTTATAATTGCCTTGGGATTGATGTGTGTATTTACAGGTTGAAAGCATTATATATGTGGGAAATTTAGTGTTTAGTTCACGTCATTTAAGGGCCTAAGAGCCATGTCATTTAAGGACCTAAGTGCCAAGCAATTTAAGTTTATGCACTATATTGTGATGTAGTGTAGTTTGTGTGTAAAGAACATTCATGGTGGGTTTTGAATGTCTTTGATTGTTAATGGTGAAAGAACTAAGTGTTTGGGTGTAAGAATGTACTAGGGAAGCTATGGAAAAATTTTGTTGAGAAACTAAGAGTTTCCAAGTGTTATAGTGAGGTATTGTGACCTAGGATATACTAGGAACCATTAAGAGTTAAGTTGGTGAAAATGAATAAATTAAGGTGTTCTTGAGTTCTAGGGTGACTTAGGAATGGTCTTGGAGGATTTAGAGATCAAATAGGTGTTTTAGACACATCAAAATTATGTATGTGAAGTGTTAAGACTTGTGAAAATTTTGTAGTAAATGGGGTATTATGTCTTGTAATGACTTTGGTGTTGTTGGAACCCAAGGTGTAACACCCCGTCCAAAGCCAATCGTGGTTATCGCAAAACTTAACACTTAATCGAATTCGTCGCAGCGGAAATAACAAACACCGGGACCTTGCCACGGTCTGATCGTTAGAATATACCGGCCTTATCAATTTACAACACCTATCCAAAATAAACAACCGACCAAAACACCACTAACCAGAATACCACCAACCAACCGAGTCTAAGTATCTAAGTCATAGTCACAAACTTACATCAGTTTCAATATAAACAGACGGGAGCACAAGCGCAACCCGTACTCAAAATAAACAACCCATCCTAAGTCTAACCGCTCCTACTCTCGTGGGGTGACTTCATGGGCCTCTTACCTGCAAGTGTAAAAACAGCCCCCAAAGGGGGTCAGCACGAAAGCTGGTACGACCCTCTTGTGGCCCCCAAGCTAACGGGGCTACAACGACTAATTGTCGATAGCATGGAAATTGATTAGAAACACAATCATGATATGAAGTGCTATAAACAATAATGCACAGATGAACATACATAGTTCACACACAATGAACGACACAAGCATTCCCTTATCAAGCAGTTTAGTAACCACCTCCTTAGTCCTGATTTCCTTAACCTCAGTTCTCCTTAACTCACCTCAGTCTTAACCTTATCTCAATCTCAGTATACAAACCATTCCTAGAATGGAAATGGTTGTAGCTTAACTTAAACTTAGGATTTAGGTGATCCTACCGCACCATCTTAATGCCACCTACCTTGGACGGGAGTCCAGTGTAGCTGAGCCAGCAACCGACCCTAGGCAACAAGTCCGAAGACAAGTCCTTAAGCGGAGGGCAGATCTGATTTAGATACCGTCCCCCTTTCCTTAGCATGCATGACCGGAGTCAGTCCCAGGTTCCTCACTCAAGTTCCAGTTAGTAAAAATCATACACACCATGTGTTAGTTAAATATTAACGGTATTAAACCAATAGTTACCAATACTTAACTCTTATCCTTAACTCAGTAAGTAATAAACTTAGTTAGTAATAATCTCAAGTCTCGTGGGTTAGTGTAAAGAAAACACATTCACAACGAGAACAAATATTGACCGGTTGCATGCTTTATCTTGTCTTAGTCATAGCAATTAAACAGATAGCACACAAGCCGAGGGACACCTCGTTAGCAAGCAGGTCAAAAGAAACTGTACCGTTCACCGTCGGCGATTGTTCGGTTTGTCTCCTTCCAAGTCCCAATTCACAAGTCCTAAAACATTCATTCAGTTTTAAGTCATTATTTAGCTTAACTTAACGTTATTCACTTACTTAACCTTTCTAAACACTAATATTTACCCATTATCATTTACTAAGTCCTTGTGGTTTTATCTTTAAACGTTTAAGTGCATTGTTTCTTATTGTCTCTTACATTTGTTCACCCTCTTAGTATCTATTTTACCCACTAAACATGTCATAGACAATCCAATAACATCAATACCTAACAATCTCCTTCATTCCCAATTACTGCTTACTAAGTTCTTAGAACTTAACCTTAAACACTTAAAAAAAATCCTTTACTTAACTTAATCCTTTAAGCCCTCATATACTTACTTATCCAATCACCATTGCCCTCCTAATAGCTTACTACTAATGCCCCCTTATCCTCCTTAAATTTTATTTTATTTGTTCTGGTCCGGACCGCCCCACTGGGGCGGTCCACATCAGAAAGTCCCACGACTGCAGCAGACTACCGGACCTCCCCACAGGGGCGGTCCCTAGGGGCGGTCCACTATAAAACTTAATTTCTAAAGTGTTTTCCTCCTCTTTTAGGACTCCAATTTCACCCCAATTTTTCCCTAATCATTCCTCATGTTTTCCCACATGTTTTAACATCATTTAAACACCTTAACACCTCCCAAAATCATCCAACAACCTCCTTAAACTTTCACTTAAATTCTTACTAAATCCTCAACACTTAGAGCTTAGTTCCTTATACTTCCAACTTGTGTTTTCACCTAGGACTTCCTCTAACCAAGGTGTCTTCCTACTTACCACCTAACTACTCCTTATGCATCATTGCTCATACCTAATCCTTTTTCTCAACCTTCCTAAAGCTACATAAGCTAGTACATGTTTACAAGTCATTATACCGTAGTTTTCCTTTGAAAATTGCACAAGTTTTCTAACTTCCTTAGTCTTGGTATTGGTGCCTTAAACTCACCATGGTAACCCTTAGTTCTGCCTAAACACCCCTAGATCATCCTAGTGCACAAAACTCCATAGTTTATTCATTTTCACTAAAACAACCCTTAAGGTTTACTAGAACATCCTTATACCTAAAATCTCCTTAAAACATCTTAAACACTTAGTTTCTCCACCAAATTTCGTCATGGCTTACCTAGTATATTCCTACACCCAAGCACTTAAGTTTTCACCACTTCCACACCATAAACACTCAATTTCTCATTACACCATCTTAACACACAATATACACCCAAACTACACTACATCACAATATAGTGCATAAACTTAAATTGCTTGGCACTTAGGCCCTTAAATGCATAAATATTGAGCACTGAATTTCCACAATATATATTGCCTTTGACCTGCGAATACACACAACAAGGCTCCCATTGAAATAAAATGCTTCTTGTAATTCACCTCAACATTGTTTAACTATCTCTTTTCTCATTGGCTCCTTAGTCACAAGTTCTCAAACATAGTCATTGTTTCTCCTAGGTTATATATAGCCCTTTTCTAATGTAAACCCTAAGCCACACTCATCATATACCTAAATCCCATCCCTTAATGCGTTAAACACCTTAAGGTAAGACATTTACCTTATTCTTTTTCAAGCTTCACAAACTTTCTTCCTTAGGTTTTTCCTTGCTCAATCTCGGTCACCAAGTCAAGTCCTCCTTGCCAATGTTCTAACCAACATTCAATGACTCCAATGAGTACTAAACAACACACTAACCTTAAGGAATAAAACCTAGGTTAAAAATGTGTCTTAAGGTATTAAATTGATTGTTTTACCTTGGTTTCTCAAGACAAACTTGGATATGAATCAAGAAGGACCTCCTCTTGCCCTTGGAGAATAGAAAACAAGCTAGAACAAGGCATAAAAATGGAGCCCCATGAATATAGATTTTCGGTTATGTGATGGAAACCTAGATTTTCTTACATATTCTTTACCTTAAGAGAATGGAGAAGCCAATGAACTCTCCAAACTTGGATTTCCTCCTTATATGGCGGTTTGGCTTGGCACCAAAATAGAGCTCTTGAAGTTTTGGAAAGATAGAAAGGAAGAGCTTGAGCTAACTAAGAAGAATATGTAATTTGTTTTGGTTTTGGAGATAAAATGAGTAAGTAGTAATCAAAGGAAGATGGAACTTACATGGGGGCTGTTCTTCACGTCAATGGAGAAGGGGGAAAGCAAGAGAAATCGGTGGTGAAAGAGGAGAATGAAGAGGTGAGGAGAGAGGTACACAATGTAAGATATTTATGTTAAAAGGTGAATAGTGAATTTACTTACTTTTGCTTTTCTTCTTTACTTAACTAGATAAGTGTGGTGAGTCACACTTAAAAACCGGCCCCCTTGGTCAAATAATGTATATTGTGGTCTTTGTTGACCATTTAATTGACTTACTTTGACTAATGTCTTAAACTAGCACTATTTGGTTACTATTCACTAAACAAGGCACATAATTGTGAAAGTTTTGATTTCCCATTGATTTAGACTTCCTAATGTGATACTAATTAGTACACAAGTTAATTAAGGAGTAATGATGGACATTTATCCACTCAAAACCCATTTACAAGACAATTTTTCAAAATGTGCTTTAAGACTCCTTAAAGCACATTTTGTGTTTTAACTTGTTTTCAAGCTTGGGTTTCTTTGGTAATTGGTTTAAAATGACCATTAGGATATTACTAAGGTCTAAGAATGATATTTGGGTGCTCACCCAAGTCTCTCCAAGCTTAGAGCACGTTTTTGCTTAAACTGCTCTTTTGGTGTTTCCTTATGTTTTCTTTGATTAAAATGGTTTCTTAATGTTTCTAAGGCATTATTTAGCCTTCTTATATCTTAGCTTATCACTTACACACCATTTCTAAGTTTGAGGTATTTCAATCTACCCCCCTTAAAAGAACTTTGTCCCCAAAGTTCACACGTGTACTAAATCATTCACGGTACTCAATTTCTTAATCTTAATACCACATCTTATATTCTTATTCACACATCTCAAGACTCAAAGGTCAATCACAAATACAATACATAAGTATTATACATAACTCAAATTTATCACCAAAGTGTAGCAACTTACACAAAATCACATCTTACACAACCAAACAAACGACAAATATGCTCGTTTCCTAACTCAAAAGCGAGGAAGCTCTACCCCCCTTAAAAAGGGGTATGCCCCGTACCCTATACAGACGATCTAGTCAGTAAACAAAGAAGGATACTTCGCCCTCATCTTATCCTCTAATTCCTACGTGGCCTCTTCGACATCCTGGTTAGACCAGAGAACCTTCACCAGTCGCACTGACTTATGGCGAGTGTCCCTAGTCTTACTATCCAAGTTTCTCTAAGGAACCTCCACTGATCTCATATTCGGTTCTAATGTCAACCTCTCAGGTTCTAACACATGGGAGGGGTGGTGCATGTATTTCTTTAGCTGTGAAACATGAAAAACATCATGCACTTTACCCAGTTCAGCAGGTAAATTCAACCTGTAAGCAACCGGGCCCACCCGCTCCGTAATCTCATAAGGACCAACAAACTTCAGGCTTAATTTGCCCTTCTGCCCAAATCTGAATACACCCGTCATCGGTGAAACTCGCAGAAATACCCGGTCGCCCACTGCGAACTCCAGGTCTCGTCGTCGAACATCAGCATACGACTTCTGCCTATCTTGAGCAGCTTTCATATTCTCCCTGATTTGCTGAACTTCAGCCTTAACTTGCTCTAAGTACTCTGGTCCTATAATGACCGTCTCACTCGACTCATCCCAGCAGAGCGGTGTACGACATGGTCTACCGTACAACGCTTGAAAAGGTGCCATCTTGATCGAAGCGTGATAGCTGTTGTTGTACGAAAACTCGATCAGATGTAATTTGTCAATCCAACTGCCCTGGAAGTCTAAGGCACATGCCCTCAGCATGTCCTCGAGTGTCTGAATAGTACGCTCAGTCTGACCATCTGTCTGAGGATGGAACGCGGTACTCAACTTGAGTTCTGTACCCAACGCTTCTCTGGTAGCTCTCCAGTACCTCGAAAGGAATCTGGTATCTCTATCTGACACTATGGTCTTCGGTATCCCGTGATGCCTCATAACTTCCTTCTCAAACAACTCAGCTAATTTGGTCACCTTCCAAGTATCCTTCATCGGGATGAATCGGGCTACTTTGGTAAGGCGATCCACCACCACCCATATCATGTTGAGACCTCCCCTAGCAGGTGGGAGTCCAACTACAAAGTCCATGGAGATATCATGGAACTTCCACTCCGGAACTGGCATCGACTGTACCATTCCGCCCGGTCGTCGGTGCTCGAATTTCACCTTTTGGCAAGTGAGACACCTCAAGACGAACTCGGTAACATCTGTCTTCATCCCCGACCACCAGAAGTATCTCTTCATGTCTTTATACATCTTAGAGGCTCCCGGATGGATGGAAACTGAAGAACAGTGTGATTCCCTAAGTATACGGTCTTTCAGATCTGTGTTGCCCCGTGGTATGCATAACCGGCCCTTAAGTCTGATCAGATCATCATCGTGAAGTCTGAAGTCATATTTTTGACTCTCAAAGGTACCATCTGTCAGCTTCTGTCTGACCTCTCTCATATACTCATCTGTCCTCTGAGCCTCTCGCACCTCATCAACCAAGCTGGAGAAAGAGACTAGCGAATGAAGTGAGTGTGCTCGACGGCTCAGGGCGTCTGCTACAACATTGGCCTTCCCTTCTTTGTATTGAAGGACAATGTCATAGTCTTTCAGAAATTCTAACCATCTCCTCTGTATGAGATTCAACTCCTTCTGAGTGAATATGTACTTCAAGCTCTTGTGATCGGTGTAGATCGTCACACTAACCCCGTATAAGTAATGGCGACATATCTTCAAAGCGAAGACTACAGCTCCCAACTCTAAATCATGTGTGGGGTAGTTCTCCTCATGTTTCTTCAACTGGCGTGAGGCATATGCCACCACCTTGCCATGTTGCATGAGCACGCAACCTAGTCCTCTGCCGGATGCATCACAGTAGACCTCAAAGCCCTCCGTACCGTCTGGAATGGTAAGGACCGGTGCAGTGGTCAGTGAGTCTTTCAAACTCTAGAATGATCTCTCACAGTCAGCCGTCCATAAGAACGGTGCATCTTTCTTCATCAGACTGGTCATCGGCTTCGCGACCTTGCTGAAATCCTTAACAAACCTCCTGTAGTAACCTGCCAGACAGAGAAAGCTCCGGATGTCGGTAACAGTCTTCGGCCTTGGCCAAGTACGTACGGCATCAATCTTTGCTGGATCCACCGAGATCCCAGCATCCGAGATGACATGACCTAGGAAAGAGACCTGGTCAAGCCAAAACTCACACTTGGAGAACTTAGCATATAGCTGGTTCTCCCTCAATATCTCTAATACCCTCCTCAGATGTTCCTCATGTTCAACCTTCGATCTCGAATATATCAATATGTCGTCGATGAATACCACAACCGACTTGTCCAGCTGCTCCCGGAACAAGTGGTTCATCAGATCCATAAATTTCGCCGGTGCGTTCAACAAACCGAACGGCATCACTGTAAACTCATAGTGTCTGTATCGTGTCCGAAATGCCATCTTCTCAATGTCTCCCTCCTTAATGGCTATCTGATGATACCCCGATCTGAGATCAATCTTGGAAAACACAGATGCTCCCTTCAACTGATCGAACAGATCGTCAATGTGGGGTAGTGGGTACTTATTCTTCACTGTTACTGCATTCAATTATCTGTAGTCGATGCAGAGGCGGAGACTACCATCCTTCTTCTTCACGAAGAGAACTGGCGCTCCCCATGGTGATACACTTGGTCTGATGAATCCCTTGTCTAACAAATCTTTTAACTGTTCTTTTAACTCGTTCATCTTGCCGGAGCCATGCAGTATGGCGCCTTGGCTATCGGTCCGGTACTAGGTAGCAGCTCGATGGTGAACTCTACCTCCCGAGTGGGTGGCATGCCGGGCAGTTCCCGTGGAAAGAGATTAGGGAACTCCAACACTACCGGTAAGTCGGGGTCGAACTCGGTGTCTCTCTCTATGTCTTGTACATAGCAGAGGTACACTTCTTCCTTTCTCCTCAATTCCTTATACATTGCCATAGCGGTGATGATCTTAGTCGAAGGCTCTTTGGGCCTCTGGCGGTACGATATTTTTACCCCAGACGGACTCCTGAGTAGCAGTCTATGCTCGGCGCAGAGGATACGTCCCTTGTGCCGCTCCAACCAGTTCATCCTGAAAATAACATCAAAGCCCAACTCCCTGAACTCAATAAAACTGACTGGAAAGTCTTCCCCTTAACTCTGACAATGGCTCCTCGGTAGTAGCGAGTGCAACGAACCTTCTCCTTAGACGGGAGCGTAACCGTGAAATCGGGTAGCTCATTAGTGTCTAGCCCCAACCTTCTCACGAAAGATGCCGAGACAAAGGTATGCGAGGCCCCTGAGTCGAAGAGAACTGATGCCTCAATCCCATTAATCGGAAAGGTGCCAGTGAGGATGGTACCGCTGGCGTCGGTCCTGTGCCTCTGTAAGTATGCTTAGCGCACCTTCCGCACCGAGTCCATGACCTAATTGTATTCATAAGCTTCATGAGTATTGATGGTATAACAAGAGTCGTAACAATTTATATGAACAACACTGTTATTTTATTCATAACCATCCTGTTTACAACATGTGCTTTAATCTTACATCTCATTCCTCATCTCATACTAAAAATGTTACATAGCTAATATTGTCTAAAGGTTAGGTTTAACCGTCCTGGTTTCATATGCGTCGCATTAATAACTGTTGACGGTGTTGTATTCAGCTTGATTCTCTTAATCCCATGGTACAACATCCTTGATTCTCCTCCCATAACTAATACATCCCCTGACTTAAGTATTAACTTATTAGCACGGTCCACACGCTTATGCTCGCCGTATAAAAATTCTGCATCATCTCCAACGGACCAAGACACTACGGCCATCCCTCGTTCGAGAGACTCCGTTGTCTCGTCCTTATCCTGATGTAGTCCGAGTCGCCCGTCTTTCTCATAGAAATTTACAATACAGATGTCCGCTTGTAAGTCTGGAATCGGGTCAGCTTCCAACTGCTGAGCGATCTCCACGACTTGTGTAATAACCGGATGGAACTCTTCGGGTATTCCCGGTGGTGAGACTCCATCATGCATCCTCGTGGTTTGGTAGGTCTTGGCATACGGATTCCAATCCTTGCCTAAGCTCATCATCTTTAATTTCATCCTTGCTCCCCCTGGGTACTCCGGTGTATAAAAACCTCCCGGTCCCACTCCTAGTTGACTGCATCTCGTGATGATGGCTATTTGTGCTGCTGGTATCAGGTATCCCCTTAATATAATCATACCTGGGCGGATAACCTGACATTGTTCGGTTGGAAAGTCTCGGGTTTCGATGTCGGCGTCTTCCGGGTTAGGTGTTGAAGGAATTGGATAGCAAATGTTGAAACTTCCTATGGTGGTAATAGGTCATATCTTGCTTATATTCTAATCTTATCTTATTCTCACTTAACTCAATTATTCACCAAACATGCATGTAATGCGGTAAGCAGGAAATTTTATTACTAAGTGGTTATAGCGGTACCTGGCCTCGATGAGGGTTCAGGCTCATCATCCCGGTCCACCATGTGTAGTGTGGGTCCCGACTTCTGGGTCACCCGTGGGTTCTTGTCTGCAGCTTGCTGCACCCTTCTCTGACCATCGGATCCAGCTCCCTGATCGCTCTTACCCTTGCCCTTCATCTCGGGCTTAAAGGCTCTGCTAGCGGGGTTCCGGAAGCACTCGTATGCCCAGTGTCCGTATACCCCATAGTAATTGCACTCCACCTTGTTCCCCTTGCAATCGAGCCCGGGGTGGTCCTTGTGACACCACAGACAGATGTAGCGTCGCTGGTAGCCACCACCGGCTCCCTTTTCAGTCTCAGATCCTGATCACTCATAATATTAGTACTCATACCTCAAACAGTTACTAATTGTCTCTTAACTCACTCAACACTAATTTGCCTTACCCTTTGGCGCCCTAGAGCGCAGGGGCTTAGCTGCATACGCATATGTCAACTTCAGTGGCTCTTCCGGAGCCTTCTCCTTTTCCTCCTTCCCCTTTTGGTTCTGACTTTTCTGGGCTTGAGGCTGGTACTTCTATTTCTTGTACCCACCTTGCCCTTGGTTCTCCGTGCTCTTACCGGCACTCTTCCTCTTAGCATTCTCCTCGTCCCTCAACTGGACGCTTATCTCAACCTTAGCAGCGGCATGATAGCACTCCTGCTTTCCACAGTATTAGTCACTCTTATTTTTCATAATCTAAATCTCTTCTCATTTACTTACTCATATCTCAACCATTCTCATTACCTGCAAGGTAGTATAACTCGTCGGCCCCATGCCGTAGTGGAGTCGATGGCTAAGTGTTATACCCAAAATTTTGACCCCCTGGTTAAGGTCTACGAGGTTGTGAGGGCCATCCCCATCAAACAGTAAGAGACTCCGCCCGATCGGCGTGTTCCATGGCACAGGGAGCAGCTTCGTCATTGTCAGGGGCGTTTTCGTAATTGTAAGGCTCCTGAGGCCTCCTATAGGCTTTCTCTTCCTCCAAGGGATGCCCAAATCAGCTTGAAATGTTTTGATATTTAACCCATGATAGAGGATGGTATTTTAAGCATAATGGCGTTGGAATTTTGATTTTTCGAATTTCCAATAATTTTCTAGCAATTTCTGACTGAATCTGACGAGAAATTCAATTTAAAAATATTCCAACATTTAAAAAAATTCGGTTCCACCTCAGAAAATTCATAATATCCATCCTTGACACGTGGTTAAAATTCACAGCAAAATTCCTTTGGGAAGTCCTTTAATTAAAACACCAAAAATCTTACTTTTACTAGATTCTCTTTATCTTTAAGAAAGTCTATATAAAGGGATAGGTTTTTGGATTAAATCAGAATCATATATGCTCAAGAACCCTAGAGAGTCAGAAAACACGCCTCCTCTCTCTCTCTCATGTTTTCCAACACCCGGCCACCCAAATCATACCGAAATCCCCCGAAATCATCATCTAAACACGTTTTCCAATTCCCAAAGCACCAATAATCATCAAAACCTCACAAAAACACCACCAAAACGTGAAGAACAGGAAGAACAACCAACAACCAGAAGCTTGGTTCGAAGTCCTTTCGGGTCTGCCATCAACGGAGCACTCGACGAATCCCGGTGTGAAGGAACGTTGTGAATCCGAAGGTAAAACAGGTAGAAAACTCAGCTTCCCTAATTCTCCACAGTATTATCTATCTTGCCTCGAAATTTGGGCTCAAACTAACCTTCGTAGGCTTCTGTATTGCTGTCTATTCAAGCTTCTGTCCAATAACTTGTTTACCAAGTTTCGTGCATAATTCGAATTCAAATTGAGAGCTTTCAATCACTAACACCTTGTAAATCTTCCAGGCTGCATACCCATAAAATTTGAGCTCAAAACACCCTCGGAACCCTCGGAAAACCCCTGTCCGTGGGTGGTCCGTGACCTCGGACTTGTGGTCCGGGACCACGGACGGGTTGTCCGTGGCCACGGACACCCACGGACGGCGGCGGGATTTTAAAAATTCAAAATTTAGGTTTTTCTAATGATGTCCGGGCCCACGGACAGCCTGTCCGTGGCCCCGGACTTTGCAAATTTTTGTTTTCCTTTAATTTCGATTTTTCTGTATATTTAGGTTAACTGGGGTCCGTGGTCTCGGACATTAGGTCCGTAGCTACGGACGGAAACAAAATTCGACCTAATTCTGCCTCCGAAACCCTAGTTTAGGTAGCTTTCAATTTCACTTTAATTTTCTGTCAAAAAATGCTAAAAACACAAAAAAAACAGAAGCGCGCACTTAGGTTAAAAACGACTTTGTAGTAAGCCGTAAATGAACCAAGTAGAGGAAAAACGACCTAGGAAGGGTAATGAAAGTAATTGAACCCTAAATAAGTCGAATATCAAGCCCCCGAACCCGAACTCTCCTTTCCTAATTTGATCTAGGTTAAAATTAGGTGGCGACTCATAATAGGTTCCAGTGAGCTAGCTTAGGTTTTAATAATTATTGTTTTATGACATAGTTATTAATCTTAGGCTATAAGTGGACCTAAAACCCGATTAGATCCTAATCGACTTAATCCACATAGGATAGGGTTTAAAATCGAGGCTCACACTAAGCCCGCCATAGAAGCGGTCCACCAGTATCTGGTCTGAATATCCAAGACCTGGCAGAAGACGGAGCAAGGCGGTGAGCTCTGAGTAATACTCGTCCACCGTCATCTTGTCAGTCTGCTTAAGCGCATCCAACTGCCAGCGCTTCTTCATCTGGACATGGGCGGGGTAGTACTTTGCTCGTAGCAATGCGGTGTACTGCTCCCAGCCGAACTCTGGATTGGCCACATGCTCGGCCCTCACCAGCTTCCACCAATCGCCTGTTGCCCCTTCAGGTAGAACGCAGCTAGACGCACCTTGATCCCAGCAGGGACGTCAAGGGTCTCGAAGGCGGTCTCCAGCTCGGAGATATACGCCTCAAGCTTGGCGGGATCGGTCTCCCCCTTAAAATGTGCGGGTCGAAGGTCTGCAAGGCTCTTCACCCAATTCGGTTCCTGGGGTTGTGGCGGTGGAGGTGGTGCACCCACACCAGGCTGATAGCCCATGTGCCCTAAGGCGGCAGCTACGATCTCTGCGATCGTCTGCCCTTCCGGTATCTCAGTCTCGTCGCCTCGACCACGGCCTCGGCCTCTCCTTCCTGACATCTGAACAATCACAACTCACATTAGATTCGTATCCACCACTGTTTCGGTTAACAAATTTATAACGTCCGTAGACGGTAAAGACGATCCACAGTTATTAGTGGTCATCTGACTCTACTCACACTAACAGCTCACACCCTTAACCCGTCACTTATTTCTTAACTTATATCCTAACTCGGTGGTCACTTATGTCCGGTATTCTTTGATCAGAGCGTAACTACGCTCTGATACCACTTTTGTAACACCCCGTCCAAAACCAATCGTGGTTATCGCAAAACTTAACACTTAATCGAATTCGTCGCAGCGGAAATAACAAACACCGGGACCTTGCCACGGTCTGATCGTTAGAATATACCAGCCTTATCAATTTACAACACTTATCCAAAATAAACAACCGACCAAAACACCACTAACCAGAATACCACCAACCAACCGAGTCTAAGTATCTAAGTCATAGTCACAAACTTACATCAGTTTCAATATAAACAGACGGGAGCACAAGCGCAACCCGTACTCAAAATAAACAACCCATCCTAAGTCTAACCGCTCCTACTCTCGTGGTGTGACTTCATGGGCCTCTTACCTGCAAGTGTAAAAACAGCCCCCAAAGGGGGTCAGCACGAAAGCTGGTACGACCCTCTCGTGGCCCCCAAGCTAACGGGGCTACAACGACTAATTGTCGATAGCATGGAAATTGATTAGAAACACAATCATGATATGAAGTGCTATAAACAACAATCCACAGATGAACATACATAGTTCACACACAATGAACGACACAAGCATTCCCTTATCAAGCAGTTTAGTAACCACCTCCTTAGTCCTGATTTCCTTAACCTCAGTTCTCCTTAACTCACCTCAGTCTTAACCTTATCTCAATCTCAGTATACAAACCATTCCTAGAATGGAAATGGTTGTAGCTTAACTTAAACTTAGGATTTAGGTGATCCTACCGCACCATCTTAATGCCACCTACCTTGGACGGGAGTCCAGTGTAGCAGAGCCGGCAACCGACCATAGGCAACAAGTCCGAAGACAAGTCCTTAAGAGGAGGGCGGATCTGATTTAGATACTGTCCCCCTTTCCTTAGCATGCATGACCGGAGTCAGTCCCGGGTTCCTCACTCAAGTTCCAGTTAGTAAAAATCTTACACACCATGTGTTAGTTAAACCTTAACGAGTATTAACCAACAGTTACCAATACTTAACTCTTATCCTTAACTCAGTAAGTACTAAACTTAGTTAGTAACAATCTCAAGTCTTGTGGGTTAGCGTAAAGAAAACACAGTCACAACGAGAACAAATATTGACCGGTTGCATGCTTTATCTTGTCTTAGTCATAGCAATTAAACAGATAGCACACAGGCCGAGGGACACCTCGTTAGCAAGCAGGTCACAAGAAATACTGTACCGTTCACCGTCGGCGATTGTTCGGTTTGTCTCCTTCCAAGTCCCAATTCACAAGTCCTAAAACATTCATTCAGTTTTAAGTCATTATTTAGCTTAACTTAACGTTATTCACTTACTTAACCTTTCTAAACACTAATATTTACCCATTATCATTTACTAAGTCCTTGTGGTTTTATCTTTAAACGTTTAAGTGCATTGTTTTTTATTGTCTCTTACATTTGTTCACCCTCTTAGTAGCTATTTTACCCACTAAACATGTCATAGACAATCCAATAACATCAATACCTAACAATCTCCTTCATTCCCAATTAATGCTTACTAAGTTCTTAGAACTTAACCTTAAACACTTAAAAAAATCCTTTACTTAACTTAATCCTTTAAGCCCTCATATACTTACTTATCCAATCACCATTGCCCTCCTAATAGCTTACTACTAATGCCCCCTTATCCTCCTTAAATTTTAATTTTTTTTTGTTCTGGTCCGGACCGCCCCACTGGGGCGGTCCACATCAGAAAGTCCCACGACTGCAACAGACTACCGGACCTCCCCACAGGGGCGGTCCACTGCAAAACTTAATTTCTAAAGTGTTTTCCTCCTCTTTTAGGACTCCAATTTCACCCCAATTTTTCCCTAATCATTCCTCATGTTTTCCCACATGTTTTAACATCATTTAAACACCTTAACACCTCCCAAAATCATCCAACAACCTCCTTAAACTTTCACTTAAATTCTTACTAAATCCTTAACACTTAGAGCTAAGTTCCTTATACTTCCAACTTGTGTTTTCACCTAGGACTTCCTCTAACCAAGGTGTCTTCCTACTTACCACCTAACTACTCCTTATGCATTATTGCTCATACCTAATCCTTTTTCTCAACCTTCCTAAAGCTACATAAGCTAGTACATGTTTACAAGTCATTATACCGTAGTTTTCCTTTGAACTTTGCACAAGTTTTCTAACTTCCTTAGTCTTGGTATTGGTGCCTTAAATTTACCATGGTAACCCTTAGTTCCGCCTAAACACCCCTAGATCATCCTAGTGCACAAGAACTCCATAGTTTATTCATTTTCACTAAAACAACCCTTAAGGTTTACTAGAACATCCTTATACCTAAAATCTCCTTAAAACATCTTAAACACTTAGTTTCTCCACCAAATTTCGTCATGGCTTACCTAGTATATTCCTACACCCAAGCACTTAAGTTTTCACCACTTCCACACCATAAACACTCAATTTCTCATTACACCATCTTAACACACAATATACACCCAAACTACACTACATCACAATATAGTGCATAAACTTAAATTGCTTGGCACTTAGGCCCTTAAATGCATAAATATTAAGCACTGGATTTCCACAATATATATTGCCTTTGACCTGCGAATACACACAACAAGGCTCCCATTGAAATAAAATGCTTGTGTAATTCACCTCAACATTGTTTAACTATCTCTTTTCTCATTGGCTCCTTAGTCACAAGTTCTCAAACATAGTCATTGTTTCTCCAGGTTATATATAGCCCTTTTCTAATGTAAACCCTAAGCCACACTCATCATATACCTAAATCCCATCCCTTAATGCGTTAAACACCTTAAGGTAAGACATTTACCTTATTCATTTTCAAGCTTCACAAACTTTCTTCCTTAGGTTTTTCCTTGCTCAATCTCGGTCACCAAGTCAAGTCCTCCTTGCCAATGTTCTAACCAACATTCAATGACTCCAATGAGTACTAAACAACACACTAACCTTAAGGAATAAAACCTAGGTTAAAAATGTCTTAAGGTATTAAATTGATTGTTTTACCTTGGTTTCTCAAGACAAACTTGGATATGAATCAAGAAGGACCTCCTCTTGCCCTTGGAGAATAGAAAACAAGCTAGAACAAGGCATAAAAATGGAGCCCCATGAGTATAGATTTTCGGTTATGTGAAGGAAATGATGGAAACCTAGATTTTCTTACATATTCTTTACCTTAAGAGAATGGAGAAGCCAATGAACTCTCCAAACTTGGATTTCCTCCTTATATGGCGGTTTGGCTTGGCACCAAAATAGAGCTCTTGAAGTTTTGGAAAGATAGAAAGGAAGAGCTTGAGCTAACTAAGAAGAATATGTAATTTGTTTTGGTTTTGGAGATAAAATGAGTAAGTAGTAATCAAAGGAAGATGGAACTTACATGGGGGCTGTTCTTCACGTCAATGGAGAAGGGAGAAAGCAAGAGAAATCGGTGGTGAAAGAGGAGAATGAAGAGGTGAGGTAAGAGGTACACAAGGTAAGATATTTATGTTAAAAGGTAAATAGTGAATTTACTTACTTTTGCTTTTCTTCTTTACTTAACTAGATAAGTGTGGTGAGTCACACTTAAAAACCGGCCCCCTTGGTTAAATAATGTATATTGTGGTCTTTGTTGACCATTTAATTGACTTACTTTGACTAATGTCTTAAACTAGCACTATTTGGTTACTATTCACTAAACAAGGCATATAATTGTGAAATTTTTGATTTCCCATTGATTTAGACTTCCTAATGTGATACTAATTAGTACACAAGTTAATTAAGGAGTAATGATGGACATTGAGCCACTCAAAACCCATTTACAAGACAATTTTTCAAAAATGTGCTTTAAGACTCCTTAAAGCACATTTTGTGTTTTAACTTGTTTTCAAGCTTGGTTTTCTTTGGTAATTGGTTCAAAATGACCATTAGGATATTACTAAGGTCTAAGAATGATATTTGGGTGCTCACCCAAGTCTCTCCAAGCTTAGAGCACGTTTTAGCTTAAACTGCTCTTTTGGTGTTTCCTTATGTTTTCTTTGATTAAAATGGTTTCTTAATGTTTCTAAGGCATTATTTAGCCTTCTTATATCTTAGCTTATCACTTACACACCAAATCTAAGTTTGGGGTATTTCACAAGGTTTTGCTAATAATGGCAACAGAGTAAGTCTGGTGACAGAAGAAATATCACTGATAATAGCATCAGAGCAAGTCTGGGCGATGAACGAGTCTGACTGCGGAAGGAGTCGTTCTGCGACACAAGATTCTCATGGAAAGTTCTATAAGCTTAAAGGCGACCTTCTACTGTTAGAACGTGGAGAAAAACATGGAAAAAACTGTCACACACGTTCACATATGATCAAGCCCGAAAATCAAGGCGGTCAAGGGTATAGAGCGCCAGAACGAGTCCCTCTACAGAGTAGTTGCGACAATTTCGGAGTATGCTTGACTAAGAGGACGTGGAGCACCATCCTGAACGTTATGGCTACTAAATAGGAGCAGTTACTTTGGGTATTATCAATATTTAAGCACCTAGAAATCATTTGTAATTGTTGGAGCTTTCACTTCCACATTTCAAGAGAAAGAGAGAGTCATATTGAGAGAGAAAGCATGTTCGAGAGATCTTAGTGAGACATTGTCAATTAGCTTAGGTATTTATTACCTAGAGAGCAAACATAGAACACTCCCCTTTACTTCTTGTTACGCATTGATCTAAGCCGATAGTAGAGCGAGTGTTGGATGAGACAGAGTACCTCTGTCGAATCCCAAGATAGGAAGCTAGGCTGTAATTCACATTGAATTTCAATACAAGCGAAATCCTATCTTGTCAATTTTAAACAAAAGCTTCTGCATCATTATTTTCTGCAAACACTTATCTCCAAGCAGGGTTGGTCTGAGACTAACACGTCAGACCTACTCAGTCAGCACCCCGATCCCATCAAGTGGTATCATAGCCTGTGTTGGCTGACAAATCTCTCAAGATGGCTGAAATTTCCTACTCCAAAAAGGCTGAGTCAGGCACCATCAGTTTGATGTGCTTGATGGCTCACAATGGTGAGAAAACCGCTCATGACAAGGTAAGTGAGACTCCCTCTGCAATGAATAGTTGCAGATATTGTGGTTATGATGGTCATAAGGACTCTTCCGGTAATAAACTTTGTCATGATTTGTCGTTTAATATATCTCGTGTCTCTGCAATTATCAAAGCTCATGATCTTTACTATAATAGTTCCTCGTCATTGTCGAAGAGGGGACCCAAGTACATCTAGGTTCCCAAAACTAACTAGTATCTTTTTGCAGACATAGTGGCTCGGAACAATGACTCTTGGCTTCTGGGTAGTGGTTGTTCAAGATATATGATAGGAAACCAAGTTGAGTTTACGACTCACTCTGACCATTAAGGGGGAAAAGTTACTTTTAGAGACAACATGCACATAAAAATCATAAGAATTGGCTTCATTGGTAACCCCTCTTTATTTAAAGTTCATAATATTTTCTTAATTATTGTTGTTGGACATAGTCTCTCAAGTGTCTCTCAAATTTGTGATTTCTCCAATCTTATGTTATAAGATTTATGACTCTATCACTCGTGATTGTAAGGAAATATGGTTTATGACTCTAATACTACTGATCTTGAGGCAATATGGCACGTGTTGATATGAATATCCGATATATATATATATATGTGTGTGAGAATCACGTGCAGAAAGCAAGCAGACTCGGTCTGTGAATCATGTACCAAAGCAAGCCGACTATCTCTGCTAATCTTGTGCAGAAAGCAAGCTGACTCGCTCCAGTTTCAAGTACTTTGAAGACTACGGTATTTTTGATCAAAATGTTACCTTTATGTATGATAATACCAGCTAAGGTCGTTAAATTCTCTAAATTTCATGCTCACACTAAATTTACATACTTGAGTTCTCATTTCTTACAAGATTATGTGGAGATGAACTTAATCTAATTAAACTAAGTTTCCACAGACTCCAGCTTGCTGATATCATCACCAAGGCATCACATCACCTATGGTTGCATTTAAGCTTTTTCACACACACCATGGCATGACTCGTTCTGACTAAGGGTGGTTGTATCTCCTCTCCCTCTTGGAGGCAGAGTCTAGGTACTCAGGTATAGTCTCTCTGGCACCATACTCTCCTTGGTTAACTAGTTCAACTAAACTTTGTCTATAAATGTTTATTGAAAACCCGCCAAGTTTTTCTTTACCAATTTGACCAAAGCACCCACATTAACCATCCCACGACCCCAAAGCACAAATTACCCTAACCCTTAAACCACTCATACTCATTCTCCCACTCAAAGCCGAAAAACCCTTCTAACAAGGCACTATTGTTATCCCAACTCCCGAAATCATCACTAAGCCTCCCATGCCGTCTCACCATACAAAAATCCCATCCACTTTGGGTCTAACATTACTAATGCCCAACTCACCCTACAGCCCTAGTCGATTACCCAACCTACCTTGCCCAAACTCCACTACTATCTCTGTTGAAGCCCTTGCCACTCCTACCAAACCCACCACCACTACCACTGAAGCAAAACCCACTACCTCTTACTACCTGAATCCATCATAACTCCTTCCCTTCATTCGACCAAGAAGTACTGCTAGAGTCAATCTGCAGACAGAATCAGTCTGGCAAAAATACCCACGTAATTGAAGTGAATTTCTAAAAAAAAAAAAGAGGAAAAGAAAAGAAAGAAAGACATAATTCCCATGAGAAGGCTAAAACAAAGCAAATTATAATCGTCTCTTTAACTTATATTCAATTTGAAGAAGACATACTCTTGCTCCAGCCACCACTTCCAAGAGTGGAACTTGCGTGTCTCTGGTTTGCGCTTCACAGCAACGCTTGCTTGCTCATATGGGTATGAATTCTTTGGCTAATACGCTTCACTACCACGGTTAGCCACATCTAGCACTCTCTTGAGATTCAAAATGAATGGGTCAGTACCAAGATGCAGACCAAGTCCCTCACCCCATTTCCTAGCCTACACCCCTGATTATACTTTCAACCTATCTCAAACTTCGTTTATCTTGGTGGTGTTTTTATCAAACTTTGGCGGACTTTGTCAGTTGGCTATTTAGCCATGTGATTGCTTTTGGATGTCAGGGACTCACCCTGTTTTACTGATGATGTCAAAAGGGGGGAAAGCAGTGAATCCCATTTTCAGTAAGATGCGTTAATGTTTTTGGTGGTCGGAAAGACTTGAATTGCACTTATGGTTTTGCCCTGCTTGATGGTCAAGCAGACTGTTTCTGTTTAAGCTTAGTTTAATTCTATTATCTCTCTCTTACTAGTCTTGTCTTAAATGACGTGCTCAAACTTAGGGGGAATATTGGACTAAGGGGGAATCAATCAACGAGAGGTTGGTTCTTCCAAGCTTCCTTTGCTTGTGTATCTTTTTTGCAGGTTAACTCGCGCTACAAGATTCACTCAAGTGGTTTTTGGCATCATCAGCAAAAAGGGGGGAAATGTATGAAGATATAGAGTTTTGCTGAAGATTTCCAAAGCCTAGCCACCAGCAGAGTCGGTCTGAGAATTGAAGCACCGAAAAGAGACCAAGTCAAAGATAGTATGAGTTTAGCGATAAGTAAGTCCCACTGCAGAACAAGTCATCCAGAGCCTGCCCACAGACATAGAGTCATGACAGACGTAGTTTGGTTGTCAACCTACTCGATTTGTCAAGTGGTTCGCATTCATCTCATCCTATAAATGATGCTCAACTTAAGGTGGAACTTTATCTCATCTTGACTGAGTCGGTTCCCTTTGCCATCATCAGCAAAAAGGGGTAATTTGTTGGAACCCAAGGTTTTGCTGATAATGGCAACAAAGTAAGTCTGGTGACAGAAGAAATATCACTGATAATAGCATCAGAGCAAGCCTGGGCGATGAACGAGTCTGACTACGGAAGTAGTCGTTCTACGACACAAGATTCTCATGGAAAGTTCTAGAAGCTTAAAGGCGACCTTCTACTGTTAGAACGTGGAGAAAAACATGGAAAAAACTATCACACACGTTCACATATGATCAGGCCTGAAAATCAAGGCGGTCAAGGGTATAAGCACCAGAACGAGTCCCTCTATAGAGTAGTTGTGACAATTTCGGAGTATGCTTGACTAAGAGGACGTGGAGCACCATCCTGAATGTTATAGCTACTAAATAGGAGCAGTTACTTCGAGTATTATCAATATTTAAGCACCTAGAAATCATTTGTAATCGTTGGAGCTTTCACTTCCACATTTCGAGAGAAAGAGAGTCATATTGAGGGAGAAAGCATTTTCGAGAGATCTTAGTGAGACATTGTCAATTAGCTTAGGTATTTATTACCTAGAGAGCACACATAGAACACCCCGTTACTCCTTGTTATGCATTGATCTAAGTCGAGAGTGGAGCGAGTGTTGGATGAGACAGAGTACCTCTATCGAATCCGAAGATAGGAAGCTAGGTTGTAATTCACATTGAATTTCAATACAAGCAAAATCCTATCTTGTCAATTTTAAACAAAAGCTTCCGCGTCATTATTTTCTGCAAACACTTATCTCCAAGCAGGGTTGGTCTGAGACTAACACCTCAGACCTACTCGGTCAGCACCCTGATCCCATCAAGTGTGAACTAGAGAATATAACCTTGGGAAATCTTGAGAAGTTGAGTTAGGAGATGAGGATGATTGATGATGCATTAGGTATGGCCAATAAGTGAATTGGTAATGTTGGTAGAAGGTTGTGAAACACCAAGAGAGGTTGGTAATGCACTAGTGTGTATAAGTGTTGAAAATGGGAGTAGAAATGCGTAGAATTGAATAAATTAAACAATGAGTTTGGTGATGATTAGGAAGTTTAAGTTGCATGTTTATGGAGTTAACATGTTTAGAAACTTGTGGAAAGATTAGGAAAAGTTTGGGTGGGTTTAAGTTGGATTTGGGGTTGAAAATGGTGTTTTAGTAGCTTTTTTAGCAGGGTCCGGGACCTAGCCCTTGTATAAGGTCCAGCACCACCCTTAAAATTGACCCGAAAGTTGAGTTTGTAAGTGGTCCGGTGTAACACCCCTGCCGCTAATCCAACCATTAACTCCTACCCCGCCTCATATACCGTCATCAAGCAGCGGAATTAAACTACCAACGGCGGGTATTACAATGCCGTTAGTCACCCACGTGACTAACAAGGCCAATCACAATACTACAAATCAAATACAATATCGGTCTGATGGGTCATTATACCGAGTACACTATACAAGCGTTACTTCCATTACTTAATCAATCTCACCCAAATACAACTACAATCCCATATTATACAAATACAACCTCCATTCATTACTATACCGAGTTTCTACAATCATCAAGTTGCCGGTAACAATTCGGCTTACAATTCAACATTTCAAATAATTACAACCTTCACTAATTACTACCCGTGCTTACATAGCAACCCTATCCTACTCTCGAACGGTGATCGGCTTCAGTGTACCTGGAAAATAAAAACGATGCCCCTAGGGACTCAGCAAAATTGCTGCATATGACTTCCACATACCTCGCGTACTAGCGAGGGTACGCCGACTATTTGGTCGAGAGCATGCGATTCATTTTATTTCAAACAGCATGCAAGGCAACAATACATTATATATGTATGTCAACACAATCAAGGTTCAATGAAGAACACAGCACTAACACACACAACAAGAGGTTAGTTTAATTGTTCTTTACTTAGGCTTGAGGGTTTCTACCTCACTATGCCTACTCAATTACTCATTGTCTTACCCACTCTCTTGGGTTCCCTTACTCACAATCTCAAGTTCTCAAGTCTCTCAAGTCACAACTCAACTTTTGATACTCACGTACTTAAATTGATACTCCAATTCTCAAGTTCTCAATCAATACTCAAGGCTCAAGGGTATATGTTAAGTCATTACTTATGACCTCCGGGCAGGGTCATACACAAGACCCACCATCGGGCTTACAATACAAAAGGGGCTATGTAATTAGCTCCTCAAGTTCACCAATGTCCAGTTCTCTACCGGACTACTCAAATTCCCAAAACTCCACTCTCGTAGTCATTTCACAATCTCAAGGATTAGCCTAGAAGTATCTCTCTCGATAACATTTATTAGCTTAGGGAATTCTCAATGTCTAGTATCCTAAGATTTAGGGTTTTACCCAACTTATATAATACTCTCATGTGCGAGACATTGTTTATGTTAGTCGGATCCTCTCATCGGGGTTTGACTATTACTTTAAGGGGTTTGGTGATCCCTTACCATTCTTTACTTTTCTCAGGGTTCATTGTATGAACATTTATCAAGTCCTCTAAGAAGAGGTTCTTTATATACCCCCACTATTATTTATTGTGTGGATTAAATCAATTTGGTTGTCTAACCGTTATCGGGAGTTTACTAATTCTCGTACAATTCTCTCACGTTCTAGTGAGTTATAGATCGGTGTTATCATTTCTTGGTTCGATAGTTTTGGTGTGTTCCCACATTTTATTATTTCGCACTTGACTCTTCCTACGAGTCACTACACAAACAAGACCCTACTATGGGTCGCACTACAATACATAATCACATGCAAGCAACTTATTCACCATTCATCCATTTCATGAATTATACAAACTTTAGTTTAAATTCAATCCAACAAACAACAATACAATTCAAGCACTACCAAGTTCAAACAAACCGCTTCGTGCATTTATCTTGTTAAGTGATCACACAATCAAACAAGCACACAAATCGGGTAACCAAGTTAGGATACAGAGCATGAGGAAATCATACCTTTCGCAGGGGGTTACTTTACCAAATGTTCTCACGTTCCTTGGTTCACACTCATTCCTCGTGTCTCACTCTTGAACCACTAATTACATGTCAAATGGTTCCATTAATATCAAGGCGTTACGGTACGTACATAATTGCTACTCCAGTACTTACCCCGTTACCCCGTTATCTCGGTTTACTTAAGTGTTCTTAAACTCCCAACTTTCTCAATCACGTCCAAACTTTTTTTATACTTCTTATGACCTTTAAAGGTCACCAAACAACTCCTAAACAACTCCTAAAACCAATACCATTCAATCCCCCATGTTTAGAACCCTTAAAGACACTTTCTAGGCAATTTTGGGGGTGGTCCGGGACCTGGTCCGGACCCTAGGTCCCGGACCAATACAGAAAGTGACTTTCGGCTCAATGTTACACCTGGTCCGGGACTTGGTCCTGGACTTAAGTCCTGGACCAATTCCTGCATTCACTCTCGGCCTATTTTGTGATGCGGTCCGGGACTTGGTACATATCCTAGGTCCCGGACCCTGCTAAAAACTACTACTTAGTGGATTTTTCAACCCCTAATCAACCCTTAATCCACCCCTAATCATTCCATAAACTTTCCACAAGTTTCCTACATAATTAAACACCTCAAAACACTCCTTAAACCACCTCAAATCCTTGGTCACATCCACTTACCCAATTCTTGCTCAAATTCACAACTTCAAATTCTCACATTTTGCATTTTGCACTCTTATGCATTTCTAACTTCTACTTGCTAGTTTTTACCTCCTACCAACCTCACCAAATCCATCTATGACCATTACAAATCATTCCTACATAAATGCACTTCTAAAACCCACATTCACTCCTTGTTTCACAAGTTATAAACACTAGCTCTTTTTCCAAAAATTCCAAGTTTCTCACATGCTATTTGCTACAGATTTTGTACCCTCTTTAATCCCTTCTCCTCCTACCATTCCAAGGCCACTAAACATCCCTACTCAACCCAACTAAACACTTAGGTTCTCCAATTCACTAAGTCACCTTAAAACACTTGTTTTTCTACCAAAATTTTGCCATAACCTCCCCATAAACCTTACATGTCCAAACTCATCTTTTCACCATTTTTTATTCCTAATCTAGCCACACCCTTACAAGGGTCCTACCAGCACATAAGCTCAACCAAAAATTCACCACATCAACAATATAGCTCCAAATCTCAAATGCAATGGCACTTAGGCCCTTAAATCAAAATAGTTCACAATTCTCTCTAAAATCAACTACACACATTTTCCCACATAGATTTCAATTCATAATTTGGGTTCATTAGTTTATGTACCCATCCCAAATCCTAAAGCAATTTAGAACTTACTTCAAGGTAGATTTCGTACCTTAATTTCACAAGTTTCTCTTTTGAACTCTCCTCTTGCTCTTCCTCTCCTCAATTCGGTCAAGTGGGAATGGAGTTGCCAAACTCCATCCCAACACCCAAGGAACACAAAAGCATTCAATTAATTCTCTAAACCCTTAGGAAACTCTCATTCAATTAAAGGGCTTAAAACACAAAGTTAGGGTTAACCTTTTGGAGCTTTTTAAGAGGGGTTCTCACCCTTGAATCAAAAGGGAAATTCCACCACCATTGGAGGGTTGAATTGAAGCTAACAAACAAGGAGAAAACAAGGTATCAAAATGGGGAAAAATCAGCTACACCAAGAGATGGAGGGAATGTGAGTTTTTCTTGGAGATTTTTACCTTGTTTGAAAGAGGAGACTCCAATCTACACATTGATGCCATTTTCACTTCAAATGGGGAAAACCCATGGAGATGAAGTTCTTCATTTTCAGATTTTGAAAATAGAGGAAGATAGAGAATGATGAGAGGAGTTCAAATATGTAATTTATTTTTGATTTGGAGCCTTATTAAAGCTTGGGCATGGAAGAGAATGAAGAGAAGCCATGGAAGAAGGGAGAGAACTTCAAAAATGACAGCAACCAGAGGGAGAGGGGAGAAATCGGCAAGGAAGAAAGAAAAGAGAGGAAATAGAGGAGGGAAAGAAAATAAAGGAGAGAGAGAGAGAGAGAGAGAGAGAGAGAGAGGGGAAAAAGGTGTACTTGTACCCCTTTTTACTTTTTGTTCTTTTGACTTAATTAATTAGCTAACTAGTCAAGAGTGTGAGAGGACTGATTATTTATTAAAACCGGCCCCACATATTATACAAGCTGGAGCGTTTTTCGTCTTTTACAGAAAACGCTCGTTTATTTACCCGGTTTTAGCACTATTCACCAACCGGGCCCGTTATCTGGAATTTTCTCGTTTCTTTAATTTTAATGGCTATTAAGCTCCCATTACTGTTTATTTATAGTTATTTAATGAACTATAATTTTTACGGGTTCGTTTGACCATTTAAAGTCACGTTTTAGGGTTTTCTCGAAAAACATGCGCTAAAGCTTTATTAGCGTTTTTTAATTCATTTTATGGATCCGTTTTCTTCAGGAATTGTTCCCATATATTATTTAGGCCTTATTAAGCCTTGTAAGTTCATTTAATACTCTTGTCGAGGTCGTATTCCTCTTAGGGTCACTTAACGCTCAATTTAGCGTTTTTCGCTTTCTAAGCGTTTTTCTTGTTTCTTTTGGATTTATTCTTTTTACCAAAATTAATTAGGCACTAATAGGCCCTCAATATCATATTAGAGTAATTTAATCACCATAATTAAGTTCGGGGTATTTCAACCTACCCCCCTTAAAGAACTTTGCCCACAAAGTTAGTGAGTCTAAGATTGTTAGTCACCAAGGTACTCAATGCTAAGGTTATACTCTCTCTATAACCTGTCAGACTCCAATGACTGACTGAATACATACCACACATTCACACAACATGTCAAGCATGCATAGCAACCAAAAATATCATTGTCCAATCTCTCAATGGGGGTCCATCTACATACAATTAGGCACTAAGTCCTCCCCCATATCGAGTGATCCCTCAAGTACCGGTCACGTTTGAACACTTATGCTCTCTAGTTCACAGTCGTCATGACATTGAGCACTTACTCTTTCTGGCTCTACGGTCCTTTGGTTTTCATCAAATTCATTTGCACCTCTAGAGAATCCTCAGGCTCCAAAGTGGGTACTCTTCCCTGACCAGACTACTCATATCCGGCGGCCCATGGACAAATACAAAACACACACTACAAACGTCCTACAGGTCACTTAGTACCCTTGCTCGTCCGTTGTAGTGGTTTCAAAACTATACATTACCTCCACCGACTCACAACTAGCTTCACCTCCATGGTTTCAACCCGATACCGGTGCCTAGCCATGAAAGATCCACTAGCGCCGGGGGGAGCGGTTTCAAAACCGATCCTCCTTCTCATGTTTGAAGAAAATCATTTGCCAAAATCATTTTGGAAATTCATTTTGAAAACTCAATGCGTCTCCAAGTTCCAATTTATGTTAGTTTCACCTATTACTAGAGTGATTAATTGTGGCCACTTATAAGGAGCTTCAAGAGTCATTCAACCCCAATGTGATTAGCATTGGTGTTGAACTATCCATCCACCCCACTTTGATGTTCGGTTTCCCTTGATCGCTAGCAAATCAAGTTCCACCTCCCACCCCAATTCACACAATCAAATAGCCAATCATTAACTTTGTTTTCTATCTTCTTACTCTTTCTAGTCATAATCACCCATCAATGCATTTACCAATTTCTAGAATCCATTTATTCACTTACTAGTCATCTCATCAATTACTACTTATTTTATCCAACAATACTTACCTAAGAAATCCAAAGTTAATTCTCCAATTAGTTTTTCTATCCTCCAATAGTTCACAAGTCAACTCAATTTCTATCCTCAAATTATTCACAAATACCATCAATCAAGTTACCTTGGGGGACTCACTTCCCACCAGGTTCAACATCGGTTTCATACCAATTTGTACTCATCAATTTCCTTAAACATACTCACTTCTCCAAACTATTACCAATCGGGGTTCTCATTCCCCATGGAGTTTCTCTACTCCATTCACCTCAAATTTCTTACAATCAATACTCCTTTCCACTTCAAATCTCACAAATACTCAAGTTTACACAATGAGTGGATACAATTGTTTATGTAACATAGGTACCAGTCATTCAAAACAAATTCTCTTGTGCTATGCACGTTGTAGTTTACGCACTATCACATAAAACATACATTTCGCGGTTTTCGCCCTACCCCCCTTAAAAAGGGATTACGCCCACGTAATCTACCAAGTGTCAACATTGGACATAGGTCTAAGGCGTTCAGCCGTCATGGAGTGTTCTAACGTCCATGCGGTCTATTATACAATGTATTCTGGTCAAAGGGTCTTAACCAATTTACTGGTTTAGTCCCTACACCAAGAATTTCCATAGGAGTTTATTTAACTCTTAACTGGGTTCGGTTCTAGCCTTAGAGGCTTCAAGACATTGATAGTTAGCCATTAATTCACTAGGTATGTCAGACTTTAGAATTTTGGGCCCACTAGCTTCTGCTACGCGGCCCTGATAACTTTGGTTTATTCTCCATTCTCGTTATCCTTAATATGTTATACAATATCCTTTTATCCCTTTTTATCTTGGGAATAAGGCTCATTCATCGAGCGTGGTATTCTTTTACCGTATGCGAACTCAATGAGTTACAGGTTTTCTATCCAGCTCTCTGGAATCAATGTACATACTATTGTGTACTTGAGTGATTATTCACTTGGTTCTCCCAACATATTGTCGGTTGAGGTTGAGCCACTACTTAGTTGTAGTGCTTCCTCTATTGTCAGTAGCTTCTGAATTTTGACCTTGCATTTTCTATGCTTCGGTCCTTATGACTTCGTACGTTTCCTTCTACCTTTTACCACAATTGTCATCTTCCCAACTTCTAGCTATCCACTCGATCATTACGGCACAAGTGTAATACCAAAACACTCATTCCTACAGAGTGCAGAGGCGTAAACCCCTGGGCAGTAAATATCCTGTGAGATTGCAATAGGAATGAATATTGTTTCCTTGTGTGTTGCTTCGTCACTTGGTCTGTCTACCATCTTATTCCTCAACTCCATCTCATTTTGTGACTTATTCATATGTATTGGCCGCTTGCTGCACACCATGTTCGTATTTATTTACGACTTGGTTTCCATGGCATCCACTATTTCATTAGCTTCTGCTCATGTTTTTCTACCATTTATACAATGGTTTGCCATTTACTTGGCTGATTATAGCATATGACATTCTTTTATATCTCTGAGCTCCTTGAGCGTTATTGGTTTTTTTACACTTCATATTCGTACTTCACGTATTTCTTCTAAACCGATTACTCCTCGGTTTCTGCCAATTGCTATCAAAGCTTTCTTTAGCTTCATTTGTTACAATTTTCGCTTGGCAATGACTTGATGCTCAAGCTCCACTACATTAGTAGTTCTGAAAGAGATGTATTATCAGATATTCACTGACGGTATTCCCTTCTTGGAATCTATGCGTTCACCGCTCTCGCGGTCTCACATTAACGAGGGTTGTCCCTGCTCGTTGGTTATTAAACAATCTTACTAGTGCTGTTCATGGCAACTCTTCCTATGATTCACAATGGTTTTGCAACCGTTGAGTTTATATTGTAATGGGTTCCTGGCTCACTAGCCACATTGCCTAGAGCTTTGCTCGTCTTAGGCTGATCACAAGCATTGCTTCTCCGTATACCATAAAATGGCTTGGAGGTATTATTGGGCTCCTTGATAGGATCAGTGCATCACGCTTTTGTCCGTTGGATGCTCCCTTAAGTATTTTGGTGTTTATCGGTAACATTTACAAATTTAGGGTATCCCCTGTGTAAGTGGGATCCCTTCGGTGTTCTAACCGAGTGTTCGTTATAGCTCTGGTGCTCTTATTACGACACTTTGTTCAACTATGTTGACTTTGATACTCTTTATGGATTGCTCCTGGGTGTTGTTGATTATGCCATTACATCCGGCTAGCATTTGAGTGTGTTCAGTTTACTCCGCATTGCGGTTCGGATTTCAGATTGTCCATTTGGGGTTATACGTCTCCCGTTCTCAGGGTAGACTATGGATACTTCTCTTATGGTTTTAACCGGTTTGGTATTTCCTTCGGTGGTGAACGGTACCCTCCGGTACCTTAGATGATCACTCTGGGTATTTCACTTTGTTCCTTGAACATTGGTGTGTTCAGGTTAGGCGTTGCCTTACTGTGTTTAGACCGAGTATCCATTCCGGCTATTTCATGCTTTTGTTTCAAATTCTTGAGACATCTCCAATGTCTTTAGTCAATTACTAGTGCTTCTCGCACTTCCTAACTCTTAATCATTCTCCTAGGGTGAGTTCTTGACTCCTTTAGCTTGTAAGCTAATCTGAGTTCCTTCGATTGTTCGAGGTGTCCAACTGTTCGGGTTTGAATTCACTTATGATAGAACGGAGCTGACTACTTCCTGTGTTTCGTGCACTACATGTATACATATGTGGGGTACCTTATTGGTACGTTACCACTTACCCGACTAACTCACAAAAGGGTCTGTCAGGCCCGCAAGCTCCTTCGGAGTGCGGTCGTCCCACATCCCATATTTGGGTACACTCGTAGTGCTCGTCACACGCCTAGGTGAAGTATTCTATTGTCAACTCCTCTGGTATCATTCTATGATACTCACCGTGGTTGTTCTAGTTTGGTTTTTAAAAAAATTTGAGGTTTAAAAGAAAAGTTTGTGGTTTGAAAGAAGAATTTGGGGTTGAAATAAAATCCTAGGTTTTGAAAGAAAATCTTCATGGCGTTGCCATGTTGTGGTCTTGACCAAGTCTAGCTTCTTGCTGACTGGTATGTTCGTTTCTTAGAATTCTTAAGTTCGGTAATCCTGCCTTTGCTTCCATCGTCATGGTGTTACTTTAGTAAGTACTTGTTAGTTGCTAAACGTCCTCCAACTTGCCTTGTTGTTGCTGCACTTGCCTTGGCAAGTGCGCGGGTACGTCGGTTTTTAGGTTAGCAAATACCGGTTATAGTATCGCTTTCATCCATACTTGGTGGTTTTATTGGATCTTCCATCCATTTTTGATCTTAGTGATCAACTCCTGAGTAGCTTCTCAGTGTTCTTGACATGATCATCATCAATTCGGGTGCTTTCCCGATCCTTGTGGTACTCCATGTACCTTGCCTCGTTGCTCGTTCCCATGCTTCCACGATGGTTACCGAGGTTTGACCAATCCTTAGGAGCTACGTCGTAGTCCTGTTGGTGTAAGTCTTATGCATATTCTCATAGTTGTTCGAACCACTTTATTAGGGTATTACTGCCCTTTTTGGCATTGTAGTTTTGGAGTTAATCCAACCTTGACCGATGCTTTAGTCGGTTGTATACCGTTGATGACGGTATTGTCTAACGTTGTAGTCCGTAGACTCTCTTGTCTCGGGTCTGGTTACTCCGCTTTTCTGCTCGTTGTGTAGCTATGCTTCCCTTCTTGTTGGCTGCGCATGGTGCTCACGACTGCGAAGCACGTCGCCCCATGGTGCCGCAAATTTCATTATCATACATTTAGGATCATCGATCTTCTGCCGTTCAGTACGGTTATTGTCGTTCAAAAGGGAACCGTCTTCAGGATTTCCAGTTCTTGGAATCTACCGTATGACAGGTTCTTTCTCTTTACAAGGTTTATTCTACAACTGCCAAATCGGGTTTCCCCGAGTATGAGAGGTCTTTCCATCTCTTTGGCGTTCTTCCCCAACTTTACAACGGGGGTTGCGGAGGGCGGGATTGGTTATGTAGGTATCCAGATCACACTGGAAGTTCCTAACTAGCGTACCTCACACGCTAACACTCAACCCTTAGCCCTAAGTCTCTAATTCCTAACTCGGTATTTTCCTAAACTCGGTATTTAGACCCTTAGAGCGATACTTCGCTCTGATACCACTTTTTGTAACACCCCTGCAGCTAATCCAACCATTAACTCCTACCCCATCTCATCTACCGTCATCAAGCAGCGGAATCAAACTACCAACGGCGGGTATTACAATGCCGTTAGTCACCCACGTGACTAACAAGGCCAATCTCAATACTAGAAATCAAATACAATATCGGTCTGATGGGTCATTATACCGAGTACACTATACAAACGTTACTTTCATTACTTAATTAATCTCAACCAAATACAACTACAATCCCATATTATACAAATACAACCTTCATTCATTACTATACCGAGTTTCTACAATTATCAAGTTGACGGTAACAATTCGGCTAACAATTCAACATTTCAAATAATTAAAACCTTCACTAATTACTACCCGTGCTTACATAGCAACCCCGTCCTACTCTCGAACGGTGATCGGCTTTAGTGTACCTGGAAAATAAAAACGATGCCCCTAGGGGCTCAGCAAAATTGCTGCATATGACTTCCGCATACCCCACGTACTAGCGAGGGTACGCCGACTATTTGGTCGAGAGCATGCGATTCATTTTATTTCAAACAGCATGCAAGGCTACAATACATTGTATATGTATGTCAACACAATCAAGGTTCGATGAAGAACACAACACTAACACACACAACAAGAGGTTAGTTTAATTGTTCTTTACTTAGGCTTGATGGTTTCTACCTCACTATGCCTACTCATTGTCTTACCCACTCTCTTGGGTTCCTTTACTCACAATCTCAAGTTCTCAAGTCTCTCAAGTCACAACTCAACTCTTGATACTCACGTA
Organism: Limonium bicolor; assembly: GCA_023374045.1. Classification (NCBI taxonomy): domain Eukaryota; kingdom Viridiplantae; phylum Streptophyta; class Magnoliopsida; order Caryophyllales; family Plumbaginaceae; genus Limonium; species Limonium bicolor. The sequence continues at coordinate 42,619 of JAIOTZ010000748.1, forward strand.
CTCAAATCGATACTCCAATTCTCAAGTTCTCAATCAATACTCAAGGCTCAAGGGTATATGTTAAGTCATTACTCATGACCTCCGGGTAGGTCATACACAAGACCCACCACCAGGCTTAAAATACAAAAGGGGCTATGCATTTAGCTCCTCAAGTTCACCAATGTCCAGTTCTCTACCGGACTACTCAAATTCCCAAAACTCCACTCTCGGAGTCATTTCACAATCTCAAGGATTAGCCTAGAAGTATCTCTCTCGATAACATCTATTAGTTTAGGGAATTCTCAATGTCTATTATCCTAAGATTTAAGGTATTACCCAACTTATGGAATACTCTCATGTGCAAGACATTGTTTATGTTAGTCGGATCCTCTCATCGGGGTTCGACTATTACTCTAAGGGGTTTGGTGATCCCTTACCATTCTTTACTTTTCTCAGGGTTCAAGTCCTCTAAGAACAGGTTCTTTATATACTCCCACTATTATTTATTGTGTGGATTAAATCAATTTGGTTGTCTAACCGTTATCGGGAGTTTACTAATTCCCGTACAATTCTCTCACATTCTAGTGAGTTATAGATCGGTGTTATCGTTTATTGGTTTGATAGTTTTGGTGTGTTCCCACATTTTATTATTTCGCACTTGACTCTTCCTACAAGTCACTACATAAACAAGACCCAACTATGGGTCGCACTACAATACACAATCACATGTAAGCAACTCATTCACCATTCATCCATTTCATGAATTATACAAACTTTAGTTTAAATTCAATCCAACAAACAACAATATAATACAAGCACTACCAAGTGCAAACAAACCGATTCGTGCATTTATCTTGTTAAGTGATCACACAATCAAACAAGCACACAAATCGGGTAACCAAGTTAGGATATAGAGCATGAGGAAATCATACCTTTCACCGGGATTACTTTACCGGGTGTTCTCACGTTCCTTGGTTCACACTCGTTCCTCGTGTCTCACTCTTCAACCACTAATTACATGTTAAATGGTTCCATTAATATCAAGGCGGTGTTACGGTACGTACATAATTGCTACTCCCGTACTTACCCCGTTATCCCGTTATCTCGGTTTACTTAAGTGTTCTTAAACTCCCTACTTTCTCAATCACATCCAAACTTTGTTTATACTTCTTAGGACCTTTAAAGGTCACAAAAACTCCTAAACAACTCCTAAAACCAATACCATTCAATCCCCCATGTTTAGAACCCTTAAAGACACTTTCTAGGCAATTTGGGGGTGTCTAGGACCTGGTCCGGACCCTAGGTCCCGGACCAATACAGAAAGTGACTCTCGGCTCAATTTTACACTGGTCCGGGACTTGGTCCTGGACTTAAGTCCCGGACCAATTCCTGCATTCACTCTCGGCCTATTTCTTGATGCGGTCCGGGACTTGGTACATATCCTAGGTCCCGGACCCTGCTAAAAACTACTACTTAGTGGATTTTTTCAACCCCAAATCAACCCTTAATCCACCCCTAATCATTCCATAAACTTTCCACATGTTTCCTACATAATTAAACACCTTAAAACACTCCTTAAACCACCCCAAATCCTTGGTCACATCCACTTACCCAATTCTTGCTCAAATTCACAACTTCAAATTCTCACATTTTGCATTTTGCACTCTTATGCATTTCTAACTTCTTCTTGCTAGTTTTTACCTCCTACCAACCTCAACAAATCTGTCTACGGCCATTACAAATTCTTCCTACATAAATGCACTTCTAAAACCCGCATTCACTCCTTGTTTCACAAGTTATAAACACTAGCTCTTTTTCCAAAAATTCCAAGTTTCTCTCATGCTATTTGCTCCAGATTTTGTACCCTCTCTAATCCCTTCTACTCCTACCATTCCAAGGCCACTAAACATCCCTACTCAACCCAACTAAACACTTAGGTTCTCCAATTCACTAAGTCACCTTAAAACACTTGTTTTTCTACCAAAATTTTGTCATAACCTCCCCATAACCTTACATGTCCAAACTCATCTTTTCACCATCTTTCATTCCTAATTAGCCACACCCTTACAAGGGTCCTACCAGCACATAAGCTCAACCAAAAATTCACCACATCAACAATATAGCTCCAAATCTCAAATGCAATGGCACTTAGGCCCTTAAATCAAAATAGTTCACAATTCTCTCTAAAATCAATACACACATT
>JAIOTZ010000749.1:0-44792 GCA_023374045.1 Limonium bicolor
CAGGAACATCCAAGGTCTCGAAAGCGGTCTCCATCTCGGAGATGTACTCCTCCAGCTTACCAGGGTCGGTCTCCCCACTGAATGACGGGGGTCTCAGATCTGCCAACGCCTTGACCCAGTTGGTCTCTCGAGGCGGTGGCGGTGGTGGTTGAACTTCGGGCTGTTGCCCCTGCTGCATCGCAGCTACTAATTGTGGGACCATCTGGGCTACAGCGGCTGCAACAGCGTCGGCCATGATCTGCGCCGTAGGGTTCTCTCCCTGGTTCCCGGTATCACCAGTACCGCATTCACGGCATCTACCTCGTGGTCTACCTGACATCTGAATTCACACGAACATTCATTAGCATTGTGCTTGCACACTTATCGGTACAACGGTTGTAACATCTTCCCGACAATAGGGTATCTCCACACTTAGTTAGTGGTTAACCTTCTCATAACTGTTCACTTAGGTAACTATGGTTAGGTTTCCTAACTCGGTATATTCCTAAGCTCGGTATTCTAGCCATCAGAGCGATACTTCGCTCTGATACCACTTTTTTGTAACACCCCTACTACGCACTTAACAATAATCGAAATCGCAGCGGAAATAACAACTAAACAATAACTAAACGGTTCGGTGCTACAACGCCATTAACCACCCACGTGGTTAACAAGGCAGAATAAATACAAGCGTACCGGTCTGATGATCAGACTCCCGAGCATTAGGTACTAACATCCATACATATATACATTACCAACATACCGAGTAACTAATACAAACCGACACTGTAAACTGTACACATGAACTCCACTGTCAACTGTAAACGACCGTCACTGTAATACAAACGGTACCAAAATATATCGCCACGAGAGCACAGGCGCATCCTGGGCTCAACATCCAAAATAACCAAAAGTATTTCTGCAGCCTAGAATCTATAGCCATTCCGCTTCCTCGATCCTCATCCTGCAGTAAAATATGGAGCCCCGGGGGTCAGCAACCCTTGGCTGGTATGGTTAACGCGCAGCCCATTGGCTACCGGGATACGCGCAACTAATTGTCATGATGACATGGCATTCATTTTAAACATACATCATATATATCATAGCAAGAATATTGCATAACAACATCACACATAACACACAAGAACAATTCCTTCTAGGAAACGAACAAACACAATTAGTTCCCATGGAGAGCCTAGAGAATGTGATAAGTCAGGAATTTGTCTAAGTTTACGAGACTAATTCATGCTTAATTCTCTACATTATGACATTAACTTTCCTCTTTAATGCTTTAATTACTCTTCATTGTTATATTTGTCTCCAATGATCGATTTCATATGTTTTCAGGATAAAATGCTCAACAAAGTACTTTAATGAAGATTTTAGAGGTTGGAGTAACATGGGAAGTCAAACCAGAGTCAAATACAGATTTTCATTCACCACTGTTGTGCTTTATAGAGGGTCCGGGTTTGCAGCTGGGTTTATAAACCCGGACCACCTTGTCGCAGAACCTTCTGCCTCTTTTCAGACTTGGTCCGGGTTTGAGGATGGGTTTGAAACCCGGACCATACCAGGGCGAGACTCTTCTGCCTCTTTTAGACGTCGTCCGGGTTTGCATCCTACTTTGCAACCCGGACCATCACAAGCAGAGCGCGGAGTTTAGTCTCGGAAATAACGGAACCAGTTTTATCTTTAATACCTGTTATGATATATTCTATCCGACGCTTAATTAGATAGATTAAAAGATAGATTTTTGTGGTTATAAAGAGAGGAGGCTAGCCAACGTGAGGATATACTTCTTCAGCGCACAAAATAGTCACGATACAGAGAGAATTAGTTTGAGAGTTTGAGTCTGGTTTGGAGTTTGGAGTTTGGAGCAGAGCACAGAAAGGAGTTCACCACGGAGACTTCACCAGGAGTCTCAGAACAGAGTTTCTTCTTGTTCTCTATTACTATTGAGCTTATTGTAAACATGTCAATGGCTGAGTAGTTCCTTTAGATTTCGGTTTGCTATGTATCCCTAAATTGACTATTCCTGTTCCTTTGTGATTTAATACAGTTCGATTGAGTAAAGTTATTTTCCTTGCTTAATTTCTTTAATCGTTGTAATTTGGCCAATTATAAAGATTAGTATTTTGTTAGCTTATATGTGACGACTGTGGCTTTCAATTGATTACAAGAAAATAACCGGTTAGTTTAGAGACGGTAATTCCTCTAAATAGCTAATTGACTAATAAACTAGATTGTTCTTAAGGCGGTTAGTAAACAGTGGGTTCGTAACGAGAGTTAGAATTCGGTCTTTATTAACTAGTATTTGCTAAGCGGGAGACCGGAGGTAAATTATCTTTGTTCTAGGGTTTTACTCAGAATTGCCTTGGAAATCACTTAGGGATAGGAATTACAGATTTAGGGTGCAGTAGTAAACCGGGGTCTCTTTTCCAAATCAGTTTCACAACATTTATTTTTTCCCTGCTTGTTATTGCTTCACATTCTGTTTACAGTCTTTAATTGTCATCGAATCAAACCCCAATTTCCTGTTTTATTTTGTTTCGGTTAGTAAAGATTAAACTAGACACATCGCCTCCTCTGGTTCGATACTTAGGGATTACTCTCTATTAAAACTTGCTAGAATTGACCGGTACACTTGCCGTTAGGTTTTACTCCAACAAGTTTTTGGCGCCGTTGCCGGGGAGGCACGGTTATTTAGTTTAGTCTTTTATTTTGTTCTGTTTGTTTAGTTTCTTTATTTTAATTATTCTGTTTCACTCGTTTTTGGTTGTTTTATTCTTTTCAGATTTCCTTTTTCTGTTTTCAATTTTCCTATTGTATTGTTTAACGTCAGATTTCATTTAGTTTAGTTATTAGGATAGCTTTATTGTTTTAGATATTTGATCTTTATTCTGTTTTGATTTCTGCAAGATTTTGTTTTAGTTATTCTTTTATCTTTTAGATTTTATTTCTGATTTTATTCCTTTATTTGAATATTCTGTGCTTAGTAGTTAGGAATTTTATCTGCATATTTTTGTGGGTTAAATTCTTTTTATCTTTTTCTGATTTTCTGTTATTTTATTCTAATTACTGCTTCCCTTTTAATTTGCGCTATTATAGTTTCAGTTTACTAACTCTCGGTTTATGGTCAAAACCCGTTCTTCAGGAGAACCAGAGTTCGAGCTCATTCTTGAGATCGAGAGATTCGCAAGACAGCTTCGAAGAGACTTGAACCTGGATCCACCAGTTGAGGAGAAGGTGCTCGAGCCACCTGTTATTGAAGAGTGTCCAGAAGTTCAACCACCGGTGAATATGGCAAACAACGAGAGGCAGATGAGGGACTACACCCGCCTAAGTGTTGAGGGGTTGGTGTCGCCAATTGTGATTCATGCGCTACCAGCAGGAGTGCAGTGGCAGTTCAAGACTCACTATGTGACCATGGTGATGAACGCGCCTCAGTTCAGCGGGACGGTTACTGAAGATCCGAATGTCCATCTCACTACATTCCTGAGATTGGTAGGAGCGTGTTCGACACCAGCTTCGCAGGAGGTGGCCCGGCTCACTCTGTTTTCATTCTCTCTGAGGGATAGAGCCGCTGAATGGTTAAACTCGCTGACGCCTGACAGTATCACTACTTGGGGAGAGCTGGCTAATGCATTCTTGGCAAAGTATTTCCCACCCTATCGGATGCTGACCATGAGGGGAGAAATTACAAACTTCAAACAGTTCACCGGAGAGTCCTTGTCTGAAGCTTGGGAGCGTTTTAAGGGAATAGTAAGGAAGGTACCACATCACGGTCTAGGTGAAGAAGTTATACTGCAGTCCTTTTACAAGGACTTGGATCCGTCTAGCCGGTTGTTGGTTGATACTTGTGCTGGAGGTAGTTTGATGGAGCTCCCTATTACACGAATTAAGGAGTTGTTAGAAACTATCACCACAGCAGCAAATCAGTGGGGAGGTACAAGAGCGGGAGAAGCTGCACCGAAGAAACCAGCTGAGGTTTATGAAGTAGATTCAAACACTTTCTTGGCTGCCAAGATAGAAGCAATGTCGAAGCAGTTTGAGCGTATGTGTGCAGTTATGAATCCACAGTCCAGTGCAACAGCTCCTGAGGTTTATCCACCGTGCGAGTACTGTGGTAGAGCTTCTAACATGTGCAAGTGTTCTCCACCACAAGAAGAGGCAGCGAACTATGTTGGTAACAAACCTGGTAATTATTTTGGGAATCAAGGAAATCCGGGTTATCAAGCTCAGCAGCAAAACCGTTACCAAGCTGGTGGTAACAACAATTACAATCAGAGGCCCCAGCAGCAGTACAATCCTTCCTATCAGACGCAGCCACTGCAGAATCAGCAAGCACAGAATTCGGGTGATGGAGCGTCTTCTAGTATGGATGAAGTTCTGGCCAGGATGAATGATTTCATCTTGGTTAGCGCGAAGAAGTTCAATGAGCTGGAAGCTTTCAATCAGGAGCAGAGGACTTTCAACGCTGATCAAAGGACATTCAACAGGAACATCGAGACTCAGCTGTCTCAGATATCTCAGCAGCTAGTTCAGCGTCCTTTGGGTTCTTTGCCTAGTCAGTCAGAGCAGAATCCAAGAGAGCATGCCAAAGCTGTTTTTGTTGTGGAAGATGATGCTCCACTTGTTGCTGTCATTCAGCCCGATCAAAAAGAGGTTGAGGACTCTAGTAAAGCTTTTGAAACACCCAAGGAGAAGGTGTAACACCCCAACCACCACCGTACACTTAACATCAAACTGTAGCGGAAATCTTAACTCATCACATTACTTAATTCAATGGTGTTACACGCCGTTAACCACCCACGTGGCTAACAAGGCTAATACATGTACATTTGTATCGGTCTGATGGACTAGATTCCCGAGCAACTACACAATACAATCCTCATTCCATTTCCAACATTTATTATATACATACATTCCCACTGTACCGAGTATTTACAAACTAATGCCGATAACAATTTCGGTCTTACTACGCTTACAATGCTTACGCCATTTAAACGGCTACCCATGTATAAACATCTACCCCGTCCTACTCTCGAACGGCTTCCAGCTCCTTGTACCTGAAATAGAAAAGGAGAGAAAGGGTGGCCCCCAAGGGGCTCAGCACCTTTGCTGGTATGGTAATCCCGCAGCCCACATGCTACCGGGCCACGCACAACTAATTGTCGTCTTAGCATGCAGTTGATTATATTTAAATCATGCATACAATCATAAATACACAACATTTTGCATACACCCAACTATAGGGCTCAACATACATCCAACACATCCACACTTAACAAATCATCCAATGATTCCTTTTACCCTAGAGTGGCTCTCCTCCAAAACGGAGCTACTTCCTTAATGAACGACACGTACCCATTAATCGGGTTATCCTTAAACGCCTTTGACACAAACTGGGATTCATTTCCATGATCCACACACTCCATATCCTACAACATATCTCATTCCTCACATAACAAAACATAACAAAACCTTTCTTGTTTCGGCGTATACATGACAACATCGAGTTCATTTTAAACATCTAACATAAACATATCATAGCATAGCAAGGGAAATTGCTTAGCACAATAACGACACAAACACCATAAGATCGGTTCACACAAGGAACCTTCCATCATAGTTAGTATATATAGTGAGCCTAGAGATTATTGCCAATCTCATGCTAAGCTCGTTACCAACCTCGTTACCGTCCAGTTATATCGAACGGTTAACTTAAACCCAAGGTGTGTCGGATATAGTAATCCCAAGCACACCGAAATAACATTCGTATGCCCCTGTGGCCCGACGTGAGTCAGTAACTAGCTTTGGATAAGCTAAGGGAAGGTAGAAACCAAATTGGAATACCACCTATACATACACCAAGAGAGCCGAACCGGATATGACATCGACTCCCGTCCATCACACGCGTGGCCGGAACAACCGGACTCCTCACCCCCCATTAGTACATATACACTTATAAATAAGTAGTTAGAGATCCATTATGGAGCCTACCACATCCACACACCATACGGTATCATAACCGAGTTAAGCACACAAGGGAGGTTCACACACTTGCATACAACAACAATGTCCAACTAACTCACACATAGCCGTGGTTAGCACGTTCCGAAGGTTTGGGCCGTCAACTCCGAATACCGATCACTCATGTGTTCCTAGATTTGGTTAGCTAAGGTTTAACACATATTTGAGGTTAAATGGTATCGGAGGCCAAATTCGCCACATAAATGAATTACTATAAACTCATTACATGTTTTAATCTTACAAGGTGGCAAACACTCAGTAAAACATATTGGCATACAAGCCGGTGTAATCCGGTAGGACACAGGTTGCAAGAAAACCATACCTTTCACCACGGTCCACTATATTGTGTCCTCCTAGGTTCTTCGAACAAATCCCGTACAACTGGTAACATCACAATTACTGTCATTAACATCGGGGTGACATGATTGTTTAATATCTAATGCCCATAGTTAACCCCATCATCCCGTTGTACTTAATTTATTTATGTGATCTTAAGTTCACAACTTACACATTCACTCTCACACTTGTTTATACTTCCAATGGCCTTTAAAAGTCACCAAACAAGGCCTAAACATCATCTAAAACCATTACCATTCAATCCCCCATCATTAGGAGCCTTAAACAATTTTTTCTTCATTTCTGGTCTGGACCGCCCTCTGGGGCGGTCCCAGGGGCGGTCCACAACAGATGCTACACGTTTATTTTTTTTCCACTTCTCTGCACTGGACCTCCCCACAGGGGCGGTCCGTAGGGGCGGTCCACTGCAGAACCAATTTTCTAATGTGCTTTTCTCCTCTTTCTGAACTCCAAATTCATCCCAATTTTTCCTATGCTTTACACATGTTCTCCCACATGTTTTAACATCTTTTGGGCACACTTAAACCCTCTCGAAACATCCCAAAAATTCCTTAAACTTTACTCAACTTTTACTAAGTCCTTAACACTTAGAACATTTTTTTCCTTACTCTTGTAACTTGTATTCTTGCCTAAAACTTCACCTAACCAAAGCACTCCCTCACTACCTTATAACCACCCTTTTAAACATCATTTGCACTACACTCATCCCCTTTACACACACTCCTCAAGTTTTTCCCACAAGTTCATAATTAAACCTTCACAAGGCGTTACACTTTCATTGTTCACTAAACTTTGCACAAGACATTACGACACCTCCACCATCACCTTGGTGTATCAAGAAGTCATCCATTAGTTCCCTAAATCTCCAAGACTATGCCTAAGGCATCTTAACACCTAAGAACACCATGATTCACCTTCTTCCACCATCTTAACACTTAACAAGTTCCTAGTACCTTCTAGGTCTTAAAATCTCATTTCATCACATAAACTCCTTTGTTTATCAACTAAATTTTGCCATAGCTTCTCTTGTAAACTCTCACACCCAAACACTTAGGTTTTCACCTTTAGACAACCAAGAACACTTAATCACTTAATACACATTCCTTACACACAGACATATTGTTTTTCATCCTTTAACCATTCAAGACATTCATCTTTACAAGAAATGCCCTTTACACACAACTAAGCCTTTAACTACACTACATCACAATATAGTGCATAAACTTAAATTGCTTGGCTCTTAGGCCCTTAAATAACATAAACCATAAACACTGAATTTCCACATTTAAATGCCTTCAACCTGCGAATACACCAACAATGCTCCCATGTCTTTTTAGTCCACCTTGTGGATAGTTTTCTAGCTCATTTCCCATTGGCTCTTTAGGTTATTTATTAAGCAAATATAGCTCAATTCCCTAGTACATAAAACCACATTGAGAGAGGTCATTTACCTCTTTGTTTTCTAAGCTTTCTCACTTGTTTTCACTTGTTTTTCTTGATTGAAAATCGGCAAGGAGCTTTTATCACTTGTCAACCTTCTAACCAATACACATATAAGGGTAATGAGTATTAAGTTTAATACTCAAACTCATAATTAAACCCTAGGTTTACATAAGTGTCTTAAAACACTAAATTTGATTATTACCTTTGGAATTTGAAAGAGAGCTTGGTTAAGTGGCAAGATAGGACTCCTCCTAGTCCCTTGAAGATTGAATTAAGCTAATAAAATAGCAAGACAAGGCACCATTTTAAGGTGAATTTCGGTTATACAAGAATGATGGGAACTTGGATTTTCTTTGATTTTCCTTACCTTGAAACAAAGGAGAATGACAAGGCATGGACATATGAGCTCAAGCTCCTTCAATGGTGAATCTCCATGGCACCGAAATGGAGCTTTTGAAGATTTGAAAAGATAGGAATGTAGAGCTTACTCTAACTAAGACAACGGTAGTCTCGGAATTGAATTCGGAGCTTGGAGCCATGAGTTACAAGCATTTAAAGATGGAGAATGGCTACTTGCTGTAGCAAAACGAGAATGGAGAAGGGAGGATGAGGTTGGAGACGGTGGGAACCAAAAAGAAATGAAGAGAAAGTGAGGAGAGAGGTAAGTTTTGGAGATATTTAAGTTATAAAGCAAAAAGGTATCCTTTACTTACTTTTCTTTCTTTCTTTTAATTTGCAAGCCAAGTGTGATGACTCACACACCCAAAACCGTGGCCCCTTACATAATAACATATATATGGCCTTTTTTGACCAATTAAACAACTTATGTTGACTTATAACTTAAACTAGCACTATTTGAGCACTATTCACAAATTAAGGCACATATTTGTGAAATGTTTGATTTCCCATTGATTTAGACTTCCTAATTTGATAATAAGTAGTACCAATATTAATTAAAGAGTAATGATGGTCATTTAGCCACTCAAAACTCATTTACAAGACAATTTTTCAAAATGTGCTTTAAGACTCCTTAAAGCACATTTTGTGTTTTTAACTTGTTTTCAAGCTTGGTTTTCTTTGGTAATCGATTTAATATGTTCATTAACATATTTAAAGGTATAGGTATGACCATTAGGTCTTATACAAATTTATCCCAAGCTTAGAGCACATTTTTGCTCATATTGACTTTAAGGTATATTCTTGTGTTTTATTTGGTTTAACTGTCCACCAAGGTTTCCTAAGGACTTATTTAGCCTTATTAAATCATAATTGAATATTATTAAGTCTTGGTAGGCTCTTTGGGTCCTAACCAAGTTCACTCCGAGCTTAGAGCACGTTTTTGCTCAAACCGTGTCTTAGTGTTTTATTGTGTTTTTACTATGGTTTAAATTGTACATTGATGTTCCTAAGGCACTTTAGCCTTTTAATACCATAGTTTAACATTTTCACGACATACCAAGGTTTGGGGTATTTCAGAAGGAGTCTCCTGAAACTCAACCTTCTTACTCTTCTGTTTCTAATCATAAATTTGAGGAACCTATTCCTTTTCCTGACAGGTTAAAGAAAAGGGACCTCGATGAACAGCTTGGAAAATTTCTTAACATTTTTAAGAAATCAACTAAGGATATGCCTTTTTCTGAAGTGCTTAAGTTTATGCCAAATTATGCTAAGCTAGTAGATGACATCTTGGCTAAAAATCTTCTTTGCAGGAAAAGGAAACAGTGAAAAAGGTAACTACGAGGAGCGGTAAAGGTAAAACTAATGAGCTTGAGGTGGTGAATATAGAGGAACCGGTGCTAGAGAATGAGCGTAATTGCAAAACCACCCAATCTCCTCCACCTACACCACCTGCAGTCGACGTTTCTCCAGTTCCCTTCCTAAGCAGAACCAAGAGTTTCAAGGAGGATAGTGAGTTTGATAAGTTTCTTACTTTACTTCGTCAACTATCTGTTGATATTCCTTTTGTTGAATTAGTTGCGAAGGTGCCTAACTATGCCAAGTATTTAAGGAAGCTTTTATCTAATAAGGAAAAGTTAGTTGAGACAGGGACTATTCAGCTTACAGAACTTGTTCAGCGATCATACAAAACGTCAACCAGAAAAATGCAAAGATCCTAGAAGTTTCACAATTCCTTTCAGAGTAGGAGACATTGATTTTGACCACTGTCTTGCTGATCTGGGAGCATCAATCAGTCTCATGCCATACACTATTTTTGAAAAGCTTGGGATTGGGGACTTACAGCCTACACGAATGACGCTTCAGCTAGCAGATCGCTCAATGGTTTATCCTTGTGGAATCGCTAAGGATGTGATGGTCAAGGTGGAGCATCTGTACTTTCCTTGCGATTTTGTTGTACTCGACATGGCTGCAGATCCAACAGTTCCTATCATCCTCGGAAGACCCTTCCTAGCAACAGCCGACGCTCGAATCAAAGTTGCTCACGGTACGATCACTTTGAATGCAGAAGGTGAGCAACTACTGTTTTATGCTGGTAGGTCTTCAAAACAGGTTTTGGAAGCATCTCGAACTTCTGGAGCCTCTTGAGAGAATGAGGCACGGTCTAGCCAAAGACCGAAAAGACGGGCGGCTGGCTGGGAGACAACCCAGTTTTGTGAGTTTTATTATTTTCGTTTTTGTTTATTTCTCGTAAGTTTTATTCTTTATTTTTGGGCTAATGGGTTTGTTGGACATGTTCTGTTAGTTTTTCGTGGTTTGAAGGTGAATTCAGGAGTTTGGAGGGACATCAGTTACCAATTTGAGTTTCTGGCCACTTTTGAGGATGGTCCGGGTTTGGAGCCTGGTTTATAAACCCGGACCTATAGTTGGACGAACCTACTGGCATCTTTTGGAGGTGGTCCGGGTTTGCGTATTGGTTTGCAAACCCGGACCGCATAAGCGGAGACCTCACTGGCATGATTTTCGTGTGGTCCGGGTTTGGGTATTGGTTTGCAAACCCGGACCGCACAAGTGCAGTACTTACTGGCGTGTTTTTCGTCTGCTTTTGCTAAGTGTGAGGTATTGAGGTGTCCGAAGGAAACTCTGTTGAATTTTCTGCAGACTTCAACACCCCCATGCTTTTGGCTAAGTGTGAGGACGTTGTCCTCAAAATACTCCAGGGGCGTGATTTTCTAACTTCTTCTATTTTTCAAACGTTGTTTTTCTGCAAATATTTTGTTTTCCTTCCGTCTTACTCATTTTCATGAAGCAATGAGGGCATTGCTAAGTTTAAGTGTGAGGAAGGGAAATTACACATGCTCATATTCATGCTCAGTTACATTCGAATGTGCTAATTTTGAACATTTCCTTTTGAGACTATCATTCCATTTTCACAATGTTTTTGTTGGCCCTCAAAAATTTTTGGTTGCATAACATACCTGAGTCTTATTCAGTGGTTGGATAAGTTGGTTTGGAACATCGCACGAGTAGCACTAGTTCTTATGAGATCGAAGCTAGAGAACAGTTGTAGGAATTCTGGTTGCACTGCTTGTATGTACAGTTTTTGATTAATGCTTGTCTATTTCGTCACTAAAAAGTTAAGCCTATTAGTGCAACTATTTGATTTTGATTTCACTTGGGGACTTTGGGAATGATTAGTGAATGAAAGGAAGGAAGGACAAAGGCAAGGTACTCCTCTAATCAAACTTTTAACCCAGAAAACAGGCCTCGTCCATTTGGTAATTAAGTCCTCGGGGTGCCTTATCACCCATCTACCTAAGGTCATCTGATCTGGGATAGAAGACCCAACACCGCTACATGAATGGAGAGAAAAGTCTGAGGGATATAAAAGAGAAAGTTAATGCTTGTTTAGAAAGTTGAAGAAATTTATTAATTTCAAATGCAAAGTCTTTCTTGATTATGAGTACGTGGTGATGAAAGGTAATATGGAATAAGATGTTACTTCTCACCCCTTGTCGTCCATGGATTGTGGAAAGTTAATTGGAAAGTAGTCCCTAAGTGAAATTGGAGTCAGTGGTTTTACTATGTGCCTTAAGCTCTTGCAAAATACTTCTCAATTCACTGTTTATGAAAACCTGCAAGTGTGGATCATTGTTCTTTATGACTGCTTTTTATTATTAGATCTCCTTGTGCACAGTTCTAAACTAACGACTCCCTTCTGTAAGATTTCAGTATGTTTCTATTTGCTTGAGGGCAAGCAAAGATTAAGTGTGAGGAAGTTGATAAGTCAGGAATTTGTCTAAGTTTACGAGACTAATTCATGCTTAATTCTCTACATTATGACATTAACTTTCCTCTTTAATGCTTTAATTACTCTTCATTGTTATATTTGTCTCCAATGATCGATTTCATATGTTTTCAGGATAAAATGCTCAACAAAGTACTTTAATGAAGATTTTAGAGGTTGGAGTAACATGGGAAGTCAAACCAGAGTCAAATACAGATTTTCATTCACCACTGTTGTGCTTTATAGAGGGTCCGGGTTTGCAGCTGGGTTTATAAACCCGGACCACCTTGTCGCAGAACCTTCTGCCTCTTTTCAGACTTGGTCCGGGTTTGAGGATGGGTTTGAAACCCGGACCATACCAGGGCGAGACTCTTCTGCCTCTTTTAGACGTCGTCCGGGTTTGCATCCTACTTTGCAACCCGGACCATCACAAGCAGAGCGCGGAGTTTAGTCTCGGAAATAACGGAACCAGTTTATCTTTAATACCTGTTATGATATATTATCCGACGCTTAATTAGATAGATTAAAAGATAGATTTTTGTGGTTATAAAGAGAGGAGGCTAGCCAACGTGAGGATATACTTCTTCAGCGCACAAAATAGTCACGATACAGAGAGAATTAGTTTGAGAGTTTGAGTCTGGTTTGGAGTTTGGAGTTTGGAGTTTGGAGCAGAGCATAGAAAGGAGTTCACCACGGAGACTTCACCAGGAGTCTCAGAACAGAGTTTCTTCTTGTTCTCTATTACTATTGAGCTTATTGTAAACATGTCATGGCTGAGTAGTTCCTTTAGATTTCGGTTTGCTATGTATCCCTAAATTGACTATTCCTGTTCCTTTGTGATTTAATACAGTTCGATTGAGTAAAGTTATTTTCCTTGCTTAATTTCTTTAATCGTTGTAATTTGGCCAATTATAAAGATTAGTATTTTGTTAGCTTATATGTGACGACTGCGGCTTTCAATTGATTACAGGAAAATAACCGGTTAGTTTAGAGACGGTAATTCCTCTAAATAGCTAATTGACTAATAAACTAGATTGTTCTTAAGGCGGTTAGTAAACAGTGGGTTCGTAACGAGAGTTAGAATTCGGTCTTTATTAACTAGTATTTGCTAAGCGGGAGACCGGAGGTAAATTATCTTTGTTCT
Organism: Limonium bicolor; assembly: GCA_023374045.1. Classification (NCBI taxonomy): domain Eukaryota; kingdom Viridiplantae; phylum Streptophyta; class Magnoliopsida; order Caryophyllales; family Plumbaginaceae; genus Limonium; species Limonium bicolor. Next base: position 13,140 of record JAIOTZ010000749.1, read on the forward strand.
AGGGTTTTACTCAGAATTGCCTTGGAAATCACTTAGGGATAGGAATTATAGATTTAGGGTGCAGTAGTAAACCGGGGTCTCTTTTCCAAATCAGTTTCACAACATTTATTTTTTCCCTGCTTGTTATTGCTTCACATTCTGTTTACAGTCTTTAATTGTCATCGAATCAAACCCCAATTTCCTGTTTTATTTTGTTTCGGTTAGTAAAGATTAAAATAGACACATCGCCTCCTCTGGTTCGATACTTAGGGATTACTCTCTATTAAAACTTGCTAGAATTGACCGGTACACTTGCCGTTAGGTTTTACTCCAACAGAATGTTGCCAAACTCATGCTAAGCTCGTTACATAACTCGTTACCGTCCTGTTAGATTGAACGAATAACTTAACACAAGGTGCCTCGGATATAGTGATCCAAGCACACCGAACAAAACATAGTATGCCCCTGTGGCCCGACGTGAGTCAGTAAATAGCCTTGGATAAGCTAAAGGGAAAGATGAAAACCAAATGGAAAACAACCATAACATACAAAGAATCGAACCGGTTATGACATCGACTCCCATAATCACACGCGTGGCCGGAACTTCCGGACTCCTCACTCCCCAGTTAGCACTTGTTAGAAGTTCAACATCGAATTCAACAAACAATCACATACAAGTGGTTAAGTCTTGTTAGACACACACAAGGGAAATGAGTCACACTTAACAACACAATAATATTTAACAACTGTAAACTCATTACATGACTTAAGTCTTACAAGGTCATAAACACACAGAAAAACAAACAACACACAAGCCGGTGTAAACAGGTAGGCAACGACTGCAAGAAAACCATACCTTGGTCCTTGCTTCAACTGGTTTCTACCGTTGGAGAATCCTATACACATTTAGTAACGTCGGTTAATTAACGCACTAGTTCGTTGTTAACTTATTACCTCACATAAATAGTTAATTTATTTTCTCACTTGTTATAACTTTTCACCCTTTTAATTGCCATTATAACTCACCTAACATGTCTTAGACAACCTCACATCATCATTACTAACTAATCACCATTTTTAGACAACGTTTTCTAGCCTTAAACAACTATTTTGGCCAACACAGTGGCATGTCCGAACTTGTGTCCGAGCTTCCCAAGTTCGGACGCAAGTCGAGACTCAAAGGGTGAACCCAGACGTATGTCCGAACTTGTGTCCGATCTTCCTAAGTTCGGACATAGGTCGAGGGAAAATCAGAGAAAAGCGATGGCGGTGTCCGAATCTTCAAGGGTCGGACAGAAGTTCGGACAGTGGCCGAGACTCAGGAAGCTTAACGCAACAGGGCACGTCCGGACTTCCAAATTCGGACGGAAGTTCGGACGTGTAAGAAAGTTCATCTTCTACACTCTTAAACACTTGTCATTTCTTACCAAAACTCCTAACACTTATAATGTTTTCTCCTTAGATTTCCAAGTGGGTTTCATGCCTATAATATCCATTATGCCAAAGTATTTTCCTCTCCATTAAACATCATCTTTCAAGCATGTTTTCTTACAAACCAATTTCCTTATGCCATTCTTGAAATCCCTTTACAAGTTCATACTTTCTCCTAGTTTACCAAAGTTTGCATAAGTCTCAACACACTCCAAAATGACTTTGGTGTATTCCAAAACACTCATTTGATTCCTACAATCTCTAAGATAATGCCCAAGTTCTTCTTGCACTCTAAAAACACCTTAATACACTTTCTTTCCCTAGTAAATACCTAGTCACTTCTAACACTTCCTAGTTCACATAAACTCATTTAGACACTTAAAACTTCTTATACATTACCTAATTTTTGACATGGGTTCTACTAACATCTTGTTACACCAAAGCACATAGTTTTCACCATTAAATATCCAAGAACACTAAAATCCATCAAAAGCATTTTTATACACAAACTTTCACCCCAAACTACACTACATCATAATATAGTGCATATTTAAATTGCTTGGCACTTAGGCCCTTAAATAACATGGCTCTTAGGCCCTTAAATTGCATAACCATAAACACTGAATTTCCCACATTATATTTGCCTTTGACCTGCAAATACATACAACAACACTATGCCCTTTTAGTCTCCTTGAGAGCATTTTACTAAGTTATTTACCATTGGCTCCTTAGGTAGTTTTAATAAGCAACATAAGCTCATTTCTTCTAAGACATTAAACTACATTAGGTTAGCATATTTACCTCTTTTCCTCACAAACTTCTTTCTTGTTTCCTTGATTAAAATCGGTAAGGATGTTTGATTGCTTGTCAACTTCTAAACCATATACAAATAATGAAATGAGTATACAAGCTTTATGCTTCATCTCATTGTAAACCCTAGATACATATATTGTCTTAGTACATTTAGACGATTGTTTTACCTTGGATATGAAAGAGAGTTTGGATATGTAGCAAGAGAGAACTCCACCAAGCCCTTGGAAGATTCAAATGAAGCTAGAACAAGCAAGGTAAGGGCACCATTAATGGTGATTTTCGGACAACATATAAACATGAAGGAAATGTTATTTTTCTTTGAGTTTCCTTACCTAGAAGCAAAGGAGAACAATAATATGTGAAAAGATGAGCTCAAGCTCCTCCCATGGAGATTCCTCTTGGCACCTAAATGGAGCTCTTGGAATTTTGAGAAGACAAGGTTGAAGAGCTTGATGAGACTAGAAGAATGGTGGTCTTTGTTTTTGATTTGGCAAAGTGAGCTAGGAGATATAAGAGATTGAAGATGGTGTTGTGTGGTACTATAGCGAAACCGATGGAGGAAGGAAGAAGAGAGGTTGGAGGCGTGGGAAAGCAAGGGAAATGAGAGAATGAAGATAAGTTTGCAAGTTTTGGATATTTAAGTAGTAAAGCAAATAGTACTTTCTACTTTACTACTTTACTTAGCTTATTTTTGTTTAAATATGGTGAGTCATCAAGAAAACCGGCCCCCATATTATATCAAGGGGGTATTTTAGTCTTTGTTGACCAATTGTCTCACTTATAATGACATATGTTATAAACTAGCTTATTTTAGTTACTATTCACAAAAACAAGGCACATAGTTGTGAAATTTTTGATTTTCCATTGATTTATACTTCCTAATGTGATACTAAGTAGTACACATGTTAATTAAAGAGTAATGATGGACATTTAGCCATTCAAAACTCATTTACAAGACAATTTTTCAAAAATGTGCTTTAAGACTCCTTAAAGCACATTTTGTGTTTTAACTTGTTTTCAAGCTTGGTTTTCCTTGGTAATCGGTTTAATATGTTCATTAATATAAAATAAGGTCTTGGTAAGCTCATTAGGTCTTAACCAAGCTTATCCCAAGCTTAGAGCACATTTTGGCCCTTATTGACTTTAAGGTATTTATTTGTGTTTTCTATGGTTTTAATTGTTTACTAATGTTTCTTAGACTCTTTTTAGTCTTAATATACCATATTTTAATGTTTAAACGACATACTAAGGTTGGGGTATTTCACCTAACTTGTTGAATTAATTTAAATACTTTCCCGAATGTATTTTGACTTGAAATTTTAACCATAGATTCCTTATAAAATCTAGTTTATTTTGATATAAATTAATATGGTTTTGGAGTTTTTAAACGTAAGTTATAAGTTTTGCAAGTTATGAGTATTATGGAATTATTTGGAAAATTTAAAAAGATATTTTTATGAAATAAAAATTTTATAATATGTCTAAAATGTTATAGTTACTATATATTTAATTTGGGAATTTTTGGACAAGAGGAAATAATTTAAAAATTGTATTTCTAAGTTTTTCATAAGTTACCTTATAATTTAAGGTTTTAATGTAACCAAAAATTAAAGTATAGATGATTAATAAACTTTATAGGTTGGGGAAAATGTAATAAGACTAAACTAACATTTAATACAGAATGTTAATAAATATTTTTGGGTATAAACTTTTAAGTGCAGTAAATATATATTATATATAAGAAATAAAATAGTAACTTAGTTAAATCAAGGAACTAAATTAATCTACATTTAATTACTTATATAATATGGTAGTTAATATACTTAATTGAAACTAAGGGAAATACTTTATTTTATAAACCATATTTTGGATGTAGATATGTGTAAAAGTTATTATAAATAATTAAATGCAATTAAACTACATAAAGAATGTCTTGAATAAATCCTAGTATACATATACGATAAATAAATAAATAAAAAATAAAATACCTTATAGCAAATAGAATATGAAGGAATTAATAAGTTAAACTAAACGTATACATAATACTATTAAAAGTATATTATTTGAGGTAGTATTGAATTGTGGTTATGAAATTAAGCTTAAAGAGTTATCTTGAATTTCTAAGATTTATATAAACCATATTAAAATACATGTGTAATATTATTTGTCAAAGACCATAATGTAATCTATAATTTGGTTAGGTAATTAATAAGTTGGGACTTAAGAATATTTGTAATTAGACTTTACACAAATAGAACTTACTATATATTTAGTAAATAAATGAAATACTTTTACATCTAAATGTGAAGTGGATTAGTAAGTCTAGATTTAATCATTTCATAACATTTATTGTATTGAATAATGACTTAATGTTTTAAGATAAAATCATTAAAAGGTTTATATATAAAACTATATTAAAATATGATTTGGAAGTTAATCAAGTAATAATCCTTGAGTTCTTAGAATTGGAAGCCATATAAAATTCACTTATAACATTAATTACCAACGTACAGAATGTGAGGTTATAAATAAGTGATGTCTTTAATAGTTAGGACTTATAAAAGGTTTGTAAATAGTAATTAGATAATTAAAACCTTTGAGCTTTAATTAGATGAACCTAGGTTACGTAAGAGATTATATTGATCTACTTTACGACACTGAAAATACTAATGTGTCATTTGAATATAAGGTATGGGGATTTTCATAATAGATTATCTTATTAAATAATTAACAATTTCACTTACGAACCAGAATTTAATTCTTTGATAAATTCTACTCTATGTAGATATATTGTCCATCCTAAATACAATAAAGGAAATTAATTTATTAAGTTATTCCTTTGAAACCTTAGGTTTTGTAAAACAATTTAAAACGTATTTAAGGCTTAAGTTTATTGAGGTTTAGTACAAAAGGATTATACATAGTCTATAGAGTGAATGTGTGTAAAAATAAAACATTTATGAGATTAAAGGTAAGTAAGGATACATAAAAGCTTATATTTAAACACCTTATTATATAGGTAATAATTAAGCAAATAATGTACCTTGTGAATACTAAATGTAAGAGTTCGATAAGTCTAAGTTAACTATAATATAGTTGTTTCAAGATGAAAAGTAATTTAACATCTTATGACAAGATTATTAGCTGGTTGTAATAAAAAGTCTTTCTGAACTAAAGATAAGATAAATGAGTTAGTAACTCAATTAGGTTATAATAAAATGCGTCTACAACACTATGGTTCCAATATACAAGATGTAGATCTTAATTAAGTTAAGGGGAAAACTTAATCATAATGGATTATCTAGTAGATATTGATAAAATACATAATCATTACATTGTGAAATAATAGTATTGTATTATGGGATGAATCCATCATAGGTCATAATACAATGTTTATTCTAAATTAAGAATAAAAGTATTGAGCTTAAGTTTATCATTGGAATTCTAAGATTGATTACATAATATAAAACACATTTATGGTATAAGGGTCTCAAAAGTCTTGAGTGTGAGGATTGTGGTTAAGTATGAATAAAGTGGATAGGAGTGGACAATTAGCAAATGTTAATAGAATACATTCCTTGATCTTACCACCTTGGGTTATACAACATTCTCAGATAACTCAAAGATTATACATAACATTTAAGAGGGCTTACAAGATGATTGGGATTTAGAAATAAGAGAGAGGAATTTATTTAAGTTTAACCTAGGATATAAGTTATTGACGATAGATTATCTTTAATGTTCCTCAGAGTGTAGTTGAGTGTTTACACGAGTTTACTAGAACTGCTACAGCATTGACCAGGTAGATTTCTCGTACTCAGATACTTTTACAAACGGACTGTATGGAATGTTTTGGAAAACGCTAACTGAGCTTGAATGGATTTCAAAAGGAAACTGTTTGTGTGGCTAACTCAGCTTGATGTGACTAACTGAGCCTTGAATGTGAAACTTACATGGTTATTGGTTCCTTCTATTTGGTTGTTTCATTAGACATTAACTGCCTAGGGTTTACGCTTCTGCACTCTGTAGGACTGAGTGTTTTGGTATTGCTCTGGTGCAGTTAGTGATCTAGTGGAAATATGGAAAAGGTCAATCTTGGTAATTCTTCCTTTGACTCTGGATATTGTTTCATCCATGAGCTGAGTCTTTTGTGGTGACGTGTGCGTGTCTTCAATGGTAACAGTGAGGGGCTGTATATCCCCTTTCCCAAAAGGGACGTAGTAAACAGTGAGGGGCTGTATATCCCCTGTCCCAAAAGGGACGTAGTAAACAGTGAGGGGCTGTATATCCCCTGTCCTAAAAGGACGTACTTGGCGGTGGGGGCCATCTCTCCCAAATGGTTTTATTCCACTCTTGAGTTGTTGATTCTTGGATATCTATCTTTCCATTCTTAGTCCTTGTGACTACTTGGGTCTTTCTACTCCTAACTGGAATTGGTTCTAACTTGAGCATTGGATGTTCACTAACTCATGGTGTGGTTTTTGGATTGACTAACTTTACCTTTCTATTATTTATCTTTATCCTTAACTTGTTATGTACACCCCTCCTAACAATTACGTAATAGTCGCTCACGTGAACAGGAAATAAAGGCGTCTCACAGCGGAAGTAATTACAGTAATAGAACTCACATGGGTGTTACTTGCCACCACTCGCCCATACGAGTGATGTAGCAGTACATCATCTTAACAAAATTAAACATAAAAATACAATCCGCAGTGACAACGAGATACCATCTACATTTCTATCTAAGTATCAAAAGCACAACTACTATGAGCATCTAAACATAATCCAAATCTCACAATGTCCTAACTACCCAATCCCGCACTTCGGCTTCAACGGGTTCAGCAACCTGCGCAATAAGTGTAGTATCAGCGATAGACGCTGAGTATGCCGGATCTGGACCCTATTGGTCACTTGTCATTTTTAACCGTCTTGATATTAGATTGATTTCATGCTTTGTCATTTTACAAATATGATAAATACTGTAACAACATGCATGATTATATAATCATTCATCCAATCCAATCAGTCATATATATATACACATTACTGTCATACATCATACAATACAATGGTATTGAGAACTCATTCATCGCATGTTAACATCATCACATAGTACATCACTCGGCCCTCCGGGCCTTCACATATCGTTTGTTAGATTAGCACAGTCGGGCGTCAGTTAGGACAACCCGAAATATACTCACTTGGACAGTAGTCCCACGTACACACAAAGGTGCTCACTGCCCTGATCATCCGAAGACTCTGGGACTTATTCACTTTGCCTTTGTAAAGGCGTCCATTTAGGTGGCCAAGGGCCTGGTGCCAACGGTAGCACACTCCGCCTGACGATCTATCTAGGCTCGATCAGGATTTAACTAGGGAAAACCCGATACGGGATATCCCAAGAGATCTCTACGCGCGACCAGCAGCCAGTGACTGTCTGGATTAAGGTACATCATCACATTCATTCACACTCCACTGTTAGCTTTGTTAGTTAGATAGTCAGTTACAGTTTTTGTTATGGAGTACATCACTTAATTTATTGGCTGCCCTATGGGTCTTACGCATGCCTAGAATTATTCTAGGTAACATTTACTTTCGAGTCAAAGCTCTAGAGACCGACAATGTCGTGTCCCGTTCCTAAGTATTTTACTTAGGTTATAACTACGTACTTGTAATACTTAGCGTATTAAGTCAAGCAATAGTGGTCACAATCACACATTTCGCATATGTAGTTTTGTATAAGTCGATCTATAGTCGACGTAGTATTAGTCCCGTAGGACGTTCGTGCATAAGTAAATAATGCAATGAACATAACTACGCATCATACACATGCATACATCACATACATACATTCACACAAGTTATTTATCAAACAAATCCGAGCCCGAGGAATTCCTCAGGACAACTCGGATCAAATCCCTTTACATACCGTACACCGTAGTCTAGATTCGTGCAGTGTAGGCCACTAGAGCTTTCGAGCGCGTACGTCGGAAATGCGATCTAGTAATACAAGGAACACTAAGCGTCAATCCACACGACAGCCCAATTCGGTATTTCCGAATAACGGTTGAAATTCTAGTACCATGTCCCCAGACTTAACATTTGTTACTAGTTAAAGTATCGTTATTGATATTTGATGACCCCTTTCTCGTTGTGTGAGTTAATACTCGGTTTACATTAGAGCATGAAACCTTACGTTATACACTTATGATACTTCACTAGGGTTTATTTATCAAACCAAGGTCCTATACTAACCTTAGTATTTTATGTCGTTATAGTTATAGTGTATAACTTTATTTCTTGGTACGTTTTTATTTATGTATGTATGCATTTAGCATAACAGCTTGAATAACTATATCCCTAGTCACATAATATTATTTGTGTTACATCTTTTCCATAATGTTATAAGGTACGATATTTTATGTGTCACTAGACTTTATTACATGTGGCTTGGCCACTTAGGAATGTATCGAAAATAATATACACATGTGCCACATTTGAGCTCCTTTATTATATATTTTCATTACTCATAAAACTACCACATAACTCACAATATATTGTAGGTATTTAAATTTTATAATACAAAAAACCTTGTGGTAAAATATAACCCAAGGTTGTTCATATTTGTTTTATTATCGATTGTATACTTATATGCACGACTAATCTCATTTCGCATCTCAAACTCACCATCACACCACTTCTACTACCGATTAGTAGATTTATGATTGCATCACACCTAACTAAGTTCCACCCTTAGTCACCTCTGTAACAGATCTGTGCAGAAAACCATCATTTCAGAACCAGTTTGAACCGACACATTAAGTTTGTTAATTCTTTCCTCTTCTGTTTTGTTCCTCTTTTATCGATTCAGTTTCTGTTTCACTTCCTCCCCCACTCTACTTAACTACTTAGTTCATGGTGTTATTTATAGTTTCATCCAAGTCTGTTACAGACACAGACATAATCCCACAGAATTCGAAACAGGAGAACAGAAACTGAAACAGCATTCGTTTATTCCTTCCTCGGGTCTTTATTCAGGTCCACTGATTGGTTTCTAAACTTCTCAAGCTACTACACCACTCACTGCTTGCATTGGAAAAAGGTTGAACTCAAAAACAACTCAAGAACATGGTGTTATCACCTCAGAAAACTCACTTTACAGAACCAGTCTAAACTGTCGAACTGCAGGACTAGAAAACGTGACCTGATATATTTTTTTTTCTTGCATCTGTAGTCTACTCATGGTTGTGGTTTGAGTTCTCCCTAGGTTGCTTAGCTATCTAGTGGATATCTTAGTACAGTTTGACCACAAAACAGACTCATCACTATAAGGTTTAAACCCAAAGAAATCGATATACAGAAGGTCAGAATTGCAGAACTCAGCTCAAAACTGATATGTGCCCCTATCTGTTTCTCTCCTGTTTTACTCACAGCTGACTTACAATCTGTTTTTCTTCCCTACTAGGTACTTACATACTTGGTTAAGTGGTTTAGATAGGTTCCAAGTTCTTGGGTCATCCAAAGTGTTTCTTTATGCTCTCTGTAATTTTGTTTTACAGAACTGAAGTTTTTCTGGTATTAACATCAAAACAGAAACGTGTAAGTGATTCTTGTTTTCTCCTCTGTCTGTCTTTTATCTAGTTACATTCTTCCTAACCTTTCTAAACTGTTGACCTTGTCAATTTGGTGCGTTATCAAATTCCTAATTCAACTAAACTCAAGGCAACGTTGTTAAACACACTGAATTAATCAGAATCTGCTCTGATAAGAAATGAAACTGGAATCCAACTGAAATCAAAACAGGAGCTGGTTTGTGTTGTTGCTTCCTTTACTGTCTGTTCTTCTTTTAATCGATTATACCCCCCTCATTTCCTTACCCACTTAACCACTGGTGTTTCGAGGTTTTTAGACTCAAGAATAATTCAAGCAATATTAATGATGTCACTGCAACTGTCTTACTGAATTGAGGATTTCAGAGCAGAACTGCACCAGTTGGGCTTCTTCTCCATTTTTTTCCTTTTCTGTTTACCTTACGTTTTGATCCTCAAATCTTCACAATGTTTTACTCTGTTACTTAGGAATCCCACCAAGCTTTTAAACTCAAACAAAACCCAAAGCAGTTCTGTTACAGATATAGTAATAACCAGACCCTTATCTGCTAAGAAAGACAGAAACTCAAATTTTCATTGTCACAGAAAGACAGTTTCTTGCACCAGTTTTTTTTTTTCTTTCTTCTTCTGAATTTAATCCCAAAGTACTAGTTGGTTCACATCCTTGTCTAGAGGTTTAGTCGTTCCTAGGTTTACAGATATCTAAGACAATTCCTAGTGTTACTGAAATCAAGGTTCCTAAAACAGAAACTAGTCTCCTGTAATATCCTTCTTCTTATCTCACGATTGTTGCAACAGGTGGGGTTTTCGTTTATTCAAGATACTCTTATCTTTATTTAGGAGTGTTAGAATGTCTTAGATTCATTGCTCACCTCACCAGTCGGTTGTACAGAAATATAGAAATCCAAACCTAACAGAACATCAAAATTAACAGAACTTCAAAACTAGCTGAAACTTCAACTTCAAAATTAACAGAGACTTCAAAACTAACAGGAACTTCAAAACCACCAGAAACCTCCAAACTAACAGAAACTTCCAAGTTTGACAGAAACTTTAAAATTGATAATCCCCTTCTATTTTCTGAGAATCCTTAGGTTTGGTTTTTTTTTTTGTTTCCCTTCATTACCAACCAAGCTAGTTAAGTGTTTGATTGAGTTTTAAGTTCCTAATCTAATCTTTCTATCTTCACATTTACTCTGCAAGCAGATACACTAGAACACACTCAAACTTCACCGCAGTTGTAATTTTATCAGAAACAGAAACATAATCTGTTGCATCTGTTCTTTGTCTTTTCTCTTTCTTTTTGTTGTGATCTGTTTTCTTTGCTTTACTCCAACACTCTCACGTTTATAGCCTTGGTCAGGTATACTCATCAGATAATGAATGTGTTAGCAGTTCAAGAGTACTAAATACATCGGCCTACATGCAACAGGTTTGCATGTTTATCAGTTTTGGTAGATTTACTTTCTTGCTGTTTATCTGATCCTTAATGAGTTTAGGAGTGACTCACCAGTAGAGACTTGATAACTCTTTAGTTGCACCTTTGGTGGAATTTCGACTCACAGCTCCTGGTCGGTTTATCTATACTGGGATAGTTTACTCAGAGATTAGAATTATGTTACCCAGAGGGAAAGACATAGTTGGATTGAACTGAGACGTGTATTGCAGTTACCTTGCTTCCCTTTCTTTTCCACCGAAAATGGTACAGCAAGGGAGACTGTTTGGTCTTGCTCTTCCTCCCAGTACTGAGGCCTATACACTGGTCTATCACGTGCAGAAAACAGGAGAAAGAAATCATTCAGGACCAGCTGTGTTTAGAACCGGTACAACAATGGAGTGGAAAAGAATGTGGTGAAGTTGCGTAATGAAGCAGTGAATAAAGAGACCTAGCGTATGCTGGGTTGTTACTGAAATGGAAGAGGAGTGCAAGCTGGTTTAATGTAGTTTTTACCTTGAGAAGACAAGGGAGTTTGCTTCCCTTCCGTCTCTGTTTTTCAACCGGACTTCCCACTGTTCTAGCTCTCAGTATCAGTCTTTGCTGCTGTATGTATATGTTCATGGTTTAGCTCTTGTGGATAAGGAACTCATAGGAGAACAGTGAGCATGATTTAAACCCGAGAGCTTACCTAACTACTGAGCGGTAGTCGTGGAGGTGTGGGCAGTTCTCGGTGAGAGTTGAGGAAGACGAAGGTACAGAAGGAAGAAGGTGAAAGCTGTTTATATCATGGTAGGTATGGGCAGTTGGTCAATGGCTGTCGCTTGGGAATCCTCAAGAGGAATGGGCATTTGGAAAAATAATCCCTTCTGTTGCATGGGATTACAAGACGTTGCAGAATATTATGCTCTGTCGGATCTGGAAGTTTGGAACAGTCGAGTTGAGGCGTCAAATTCCAGAGGGGAAGGTCGGGTGATTCACCTCTCATTTCTGTAACTTAAGTATAGTGGCTACTAAATATAAATCGTGTGTAGATTATATCAATTTGAGCACAGCTCAAGCGGTTAAGGTTTCGGGATAGGTACGAGAGGTCTCGGGTTCGAATCCCGGCTAGAGCATGTTGCTCTTTTATTTTTTTTGTTTCAGCCTATCAAGCCAATTTAATGTATATAAGTGACTGTTATTAATATGTAGCGTTATTAGTTGTAGGTATACATAAACATATACGACTATTTTTATTTGTCGCGTTTTGGTTATATGTACAACGTTATAATCTTGTAACGTTATGTACATTCACATATTTTTCCGTATGTACATAAGTACGGTAATAGTAAACTGTTCGCATGTTATTACTTACTTGATTGTTTATACCTTAATGTATTAAGGTGTTATGAACTTACTTCAATAAGGTAAGCGTAGTGAGTCACACATAATTATAATCGAGAACGTTAACGTGCCCGGTTACCAGTCTTAAACTGGCGGAATACATATTAGCCAGGTCAAGGAAATATATTGACCATAGGTTCGATTAAGTGGCTAATGTTATCATATATTTCTTTTGCACTATTGGTTATTATTCACAAAACAATGCACATACATTTGGCTCTCTGAAAACTTTGTTGTGTTCAACTTATTTTTAAGGCATGCTTGGCGTTAATTTAATTAATTATATACTAAAGCAATATTTAATTACTTAGGGGTATTTCAATCTACCCCCCTTAAAAAGACTTCGTCCCGAAGTCGCTTTACTTAGATAGGTGTATTAATGACTACCCATATAATCCCATAATGTATATCTATGTGATATATCATTTACACATCGTATTGTGCTAATACCGCACATAGCCCTCAATTGTGGCGTTAATTCAAATATATGGATATAGGTGATCCATCAGCACCATCATTTCCTATCAGTTCTACCAATCCTGACAACCTCCCCGAGGTGTCATACCATATTGTCATTCCACATTCCATATCTAAGGATTTATTTTGTATCCAGACTATACCATGTGTAATCAATCTACAAGGTACTATAAACATATATATCCCGCATATCATAAAGAACAGTACTACATTCATGGATGTAGATACATCATCTCAAGTATTTCATAAGACACATACAACAAGTGCACATTTCACACAACAATCAACCACGTACGCCCCGCGTACCAAACAACACCAACAAATGAACAAACACATCACAAACAACGTCCAACAATCAACATCTCACAAACAACGTCCAACAATCAACATCGTATGCCCTGCATACCCACAAACTATTGTATGAACCGCATACGAAATAACAGAATTTAGTGCAAACATGTGCACAGCCAAGAGGCTCTACCCCCCTTAAAAAGGGTTACGCCCCCGTACCCCACAAGTATTCGACAGCCGCTCCACAAGGAGCGCTGGATACTTGACTCCCATAGAGTTCTCTAACTCTCATGTGGTTAGATTATTCTTATATCAGAGAGACAGGTATGACTCTAGCCCCTTCGGCTCTTAAATATGTATAAAGGGTGAGGCACGTATTTGTGCTCTCTCCCAAGTTCGTTCTAATGGGCCCACTCGCTCTGTATGAGGTGCAGACCCATGAACATAGGCTCGATTTCTCTCTTTTCATTACTGTGTAACCTCTTATTTGGATCACTAGCGTACATTCGTGTGTCTTCTCCCACTGATATTCAGCTTGAGGTATAATATGACATTGGCTCTTGTTAGTACTTGGTGCTCTTTGCACTTGTCTTGGTAATACCAAGACGTACCAGCCTTCATGTCCACGTAGATTATTATTGTCATCCGTGTCTCCTGGTGGTTTTATTCCAGAGTAATACACTGTTGCAGTTCTTTGATACACACTCTTGTTGATATCCCTTGCATCTTTCTGTATTTCCACTAGATTAGTAACTGCACAAGTGCAATACCAAAACACTCAGTCCTACAGAGTGCAGAGGCGTAAACTCTCAGCAGCTAATATCTAACGAGTTAAACAGATAAGATGAGCGAATCATCATGTGAGTGGTACATTCCAAGTCCATTATTCCTTCTTAAGGTATCTGCTAGCATTTAGCTTGTCTCTTATCATTGGGTTGTCACGCGTTTATATTCACATCATTTGGTAGATTCCTCTGGATTGCAAGAACTTGCATGATCCTTATGAGGGTTCTACGTATTATTCGTCCATATAGTGGTTTCTTGTGTCTGTCGTCTGCTTCGTCATCTTTGAAGGGTCTCCTTGTCTCCACTTTGTATCGTCTGCTACTCTGTGTTGTAGGTTCTTGGTTTCTCTAGCCCGTTGGTTAACTGCGGCTCTTCTCGTCCATCTTCGAGGTAATTTGCATCACTGTCCGTAGTACGGAGTTGACTACTTCTCGTGTTCCTAACACTACTTGTCTACATGCATGGGGTACCGTACTGATACATTACTACTTACCTAACTAACCTATAAATAAGTCTGTCAGGCCCACATGCTCCTATCGGAGTGCGGTCGTCCCATGTCTCGTTTAGTAAACTGGTAGCGTCCGTCACACGACTATGGTGAAGTATTCTATTGTCAATCTCCCTTTCGATGGATGTCCTTGTTGTAGTCCGATGTTGATCTGTCCGCAATGTTGGTTATCTTGTCGTAGGTTCTAATGTTCTAGTAGTATGGTGGTAAGGTGGTTGGAACATTATCTTTTTGTTCCCTGGACTCATGTCCTTAGTAACATATTAGTGGTAGCATTTGGTTGCTAACCAGTTAAACGTTGATTCGTCTGGATGGTTGTAATCGGT
This sequence comes from Limonium bicolor, assembly GCA_023374045.1. NCBI lineage: Eukaryota > Viridiplantae > Streptophyta > Magnoliopsida > Caryophyllales > Plumbaginaceae > Limonium > Limonium bicolor. The sequence goes on from JAIOTZ010000749.1 coordinate 28,185, forward strand.
TTACGTAATTTTTGGTGCTGAGGTAGCGATGTCGGTTCTCCCATCTTGATCTCTGAGGACATACATAATTATTTCCTCCAGGTCTAATCATTATAATTTCCTACCTATGCTTCCCGATGCGGCGTAGGGTAAGTTCTCACACTTGGGCATTTATATGTGTTTCCTCTCCCATTTAATTGGGTGTATTGTTGATAGCATGATTACCTGAGCATCTTGGCTCTTCACTTCCCAACCATTCTCACTGATGGTACTGCAAATGAGTTGCTTTTACAAATATTATAAGTGAATTTTGTATGCCACTTTCATAAGATCAGGTTCGTCCACTAGGACCGAACATTTATCACTATTAGTGATTACATTACATGCTGGTATATACTCCTGGTATTCAGCTAGTAGGTAATGTCTCTGTTGTTACTTATTGTTTAGTGCTAGTTACTTGTAACTGCAATTATTTATTTTTCAAGTGCGCGGTTTGGCGCCTGCTAGTAATTCATCTTTGTTATTTACATTGCTTACGGTATGTGTCGTAGCTCCATTGCTTCATTATATTAACTTAGACATTGTTACGTTAGTAATATGCCTTGAAAGGTAATTGGAGTCGGTGTTCCCGGTCTCCTGAGCTTATGCCCCTTATTTGTACATTAGGTACTTGCTTATTTACGCCGTTTAGCGTTTGGTTTGTTTGTTTTGTACTATTGACTTAGGTGGTTGTCATTGATTCAACTTACACGTTCATTCATCACTGACAGTCGTCACTGTAGTAGACGACATGTCTTTAACATAAATTGATACTAATCATTTTCTTCACATGGCGGGACGCCAATGGCGGTAGCCATTCTTTTATTTAGGACTTGTTTCATAATCGGTATGATATTGATAATACATATAGAACTTAATCTTGACGTTGATCACTATTAATTGTACATTATCGTACATGGCACTCCTTGGTAAAGGTGGTGCTCAGAGATGGTAATTACTCACGCGTGCAATGTTGATTCGCGTTCATTGTTGTGAAGGCATTGGTAATGTCCGTGTTACGGTAGATTTTTTTTTCTCTTCACTCTTGGTCCATCTGTGGACTAATACGTTTTACCAATTCCTTTGTGTTCATCACTGGTTGGTGTATACGTACATATAGTTAGTGAACTATAAGTTTTATAAGGTTAAATATGATATGTATAATATTTTGTTAAATATGTGGCAATACTGTAATGGGAATCCCGAAAACGTTCGGGTCGAAATATGGTGCTCAAATTAAGTTCCGATTTAGTGGATGCTGCCAACGGGAGTGGCGGTGTCATACGCAAAAAGGAAGAGACTCATAGACTGGCAGAGGCAAATCGAACTTTTGCACATTTTCATTAATCCATGAACAGGATCTATATGGTAGATATTACTAGTTGATGGAAATAAGAGTGAAAATAATTTTTTTTTTGATGTATAAGCCTTTGGCAATAATACAGTATTTAATGAGAAAATTGAATTTATAACCTAAGGTTAGTATAACATAAGACCTTAGGAATTTTAAATATATGTCCTGGAATGTGACAAGATGTTAAGATAAGTTCTTAATATAAGTAGCATAATATAATGCATCAAATTGAATGATCATCTTACATTAAGATGATAATGAAAGTGTGACATAGGATATAAGAGAATAAATCATGAGATATAAATGTAAGTGAATAAATATATAAATATTGCGCATACGATATAGTTGGAAATTGTATGGCAGCGATCGTTATACGATCGTATTTCTTTCATAGTTTTATTTGTATGATTTAATATATATACAACGTAATTGTTAATCGCAAGTTTCCTTTACTAGTTGTTTGTAACTAGGATATTGCAGTTTTGTTTATCCTTACTGTAATTAATGTTGGCAACTTGTGAAGAGCTTCAGGAGTCATACGACTCTGGTGTGATCAGCACCAGTGTTGCACTAGCCTTTCACCCCAATTTGTGGTTGGTTTTCCCTTGATCCCCGGGAATCAGGTTTCACCGTCCACTTCCAATTCAGCCATTTAATGGTTTGTTAATTAAATTATGTTATCTTGGCTCTCAGCCTGTGTCATTTGACTCGTCTTGCTTAATAGTTATAATTGTAATGGGCTGGTGTGCCATTTTTATTGTGTTATTCGGACTCGTCGGGTCCTTCAGAGGTTGTAGGCCTCGTATCTTAGAGGTTTATTATAACAATTGCAGTTATGTAGTTTATATTAGAGGTGTACAATTGTTTGGTAATTATTGGTAGCCATGGTGTCGTACCATAGGTCTACGCAGTTTACAGTATTCGTTTGTACGATAATAGCAGTGGTAACTGTAGTAGTAATTGCTTGCAGCACTTGCAGTGGCAAGTGCGCGGGGTAGACGAAATTATTAGTATATTGTTCAAATCAGCACTGCAAGCGCACCATGCGGGTAGAGTTGTCGGTTCCCGACTTGTTTGTCTCTCTGCTGCATTGGTCGTTTAAGCACTGTTAGAGTGATTGTTCATGAATAAAACGGTATTTGGATTTAGGAAATTTTCCTGACCACATTGTAATTAGAATAATCAAGTCCTCCCTCACATTATATTTATAATAGCATAGACGTTTGGACTTTGTCTCCCTACAGGTACCGCCACGACAGGGTTCTAGTGTCACTGTATTGTGTGCACACAAGTTTAGGATTGAAGTTTGAACATAACAGGGCGGTATTCTCATAAAGTTTCTCCACGTTCTTAAGATAATTTCTTTTTACAGTCTAGTGGGTAAAGGTCCCATTACGGGCGACGGTCTCGCGGAGTTCCTGGTGCTCCCGGCCCGCTTGCCCTGATGTTCTTGGGTGATCCTTTCCACGACGTTGTAGTAGTGGCGCTCGCCTCTGGCAGTGCCTATTGATACGGCGCTTGGTCGTCAATGGAGGTATGACATTGAGGTTGTATAAATGTTACAGGAGCAGGAATTATTCATTCATTGCGAGAGTGTTTAGACAGTCTGTTGGCTTAGTAGCCCTTTTCCCTATATTCGGGGATTATATTTCTTAGTTGTATTATACTCATTGGGTTGTGGCGGGAGGGGTACTGTCGGCGGTAGTTCGTATTGGACTTCCACATGAAGGTGGACTGTCGCCAATGCACTCATGACATTGTTTTTCCTCCTGGCTGAGCTCTCAGCTGGTCCCTAACAGGGGTAATATTCCCGGGCCTTTATGCCCTTGGCCAGCTTCCTGGCTCACACCACCACTAGATGTCGGTATCACTGTTCGTCTTCTCAGTAACGCACCATAATACAATCAACTCATTTGTGTGCCCCAAGGGCTAACACTTGCAGGCCAAAGGCTCTGCCAACACATAATTTCATTGAAACACAGACGTTTCGTACCTCACAAACGTTTCCCAAGTTTCCCAAATCCTAAGCTCACTGTCTTAACCTAGTATCTCGTCATCAGAGCGGTACTCCGCTCTGATACCACTTTTGTAACACCCCTCCTAACAATTACGTAATAGTCGCTCACGTGAACAGGAAATAAAGGCGTCTCACAGCGGAAGTAATTACAGTAATAGAACTCACATGGGTGTTACTTGCCACCACTCGCCCATACGAGTGATGTAGCAGTACATCATCTTAACAAAATTAAACATAAAAATACAATCCGCAGTGACAACGAGATACCATCTACATTTCTATCTAAGTATCAAAAGCACAACTACTATGAGCATCTAAACATAATCCAAATCTCACAATGTCCTAACTACCCAATCCCGCACTTCGGCTTCAACGGGTTCAGCAACCTGCGCAATAAGTGTAGTATCAGCGATAGACGCTAAGTATGCCGGATCTGGACCCTATTGGTCACTTGTCATTTTTAACCGTCTTGATATTAGATTGATTTCATGCTTTGTCATTTTACAAATATGATAAATACTGTAACAACATGCATGATTATAATCATTCATCCAATCCAATCAAGTCATATATACACAATTACTGTCATACATCATACAATACAATGGTATTGAGAACTCATTCATCGCATGTTAACATCATCACATAGTACATCACTCGGCCCTCCGGGCCTTCACATATCGTTTGTTAGATTAGCACAGTCGGGCGTTAGTTAGGACAACCCGAAATATACTCACTTGGACAGTAGTCCCACGTACACACAAAGGTGCTCACTGCCCTGATCATCCGAAGACTCTGGGACTTATTCACTTTGCCTTTGTAAAGGCGTCCATTTAGGTGGCCAAGGGCCTGGTGCCAACGGTAGCACACTCCGCCTGACGATCTATCTAGGCTCGATCAGGATTTAACTAGGGAAAACCCGATACGGGATATCCCAAGAGATCTCTACGCGCGACCAGCAGCCAGTGACTGTCTGGATTAAGGTACATCATCACATTCATTCACACTCCACTGTTAGCTTTGTTAGTTAGATAGTCAGTTACAGTTTTTGTTATGGAGTACATCACTTAATTTATTGGCTGCCCTATGGGTCTTACGCATGCCTAGAATTATTCTAGGTAACATTTACTTTCGAGTCAAAGCTCTAGAGACCGACAATGTCGTGTCCCGTTCCTAAGTATTTTACTTAGGTTATAACTACGTACTTGTAATACTTAGCGTATTAAGTCAAGCAATAGTGGTCACAATCACACATTTCGCATATGTAGTTTTGTATAAGTCGATCTATAGTCGACGTAGTATTAGTCCCGTAGGACGTTCGTGCATAAGTAAATAATGCAATGAACATAACTACGCATCATACACATGCATACATCACATACATACATTCACACAAGTTATTTATCAAACAAATCCGAGCCCGAGGAATTCCTCAGGACAACTCGGATCAAATCCCTTTACATACCGTACACCGTAGTCTAGATTCGTGCAGTGTAGGCCACTAGAGCTTTCGAGCGCGTACGTCGGAAATGCGATCTAGTAATACAAGGAACACTAAGCGTCAATCCACACGACAGCCCAATTCGGTATTTCCGAATAACGGTTGAAATTCTAGTACCATGTCCCCAGACTTAACATTTGTTACTAGTTAAAGTATCGTTATTGATATTTGATGACCCCTTTCTCGTTGTGTGAGTTAATACTCGGTTTACATTAGAGCATGAAACCTTACGTTATACACTTATGATACTTCACTAGGGTTTATTTATCAAACCAAGGTCCTATACTAACCTTAGTATTTTATGTCGTTATAGTTATAGTGTATAACTTTATTTCTTGGTACGTTTTTATTTATGTATGTATGCATTTAGCATAACAGCTTGAATAACTATATCCCTAGTCACATAATATTATTTGTGTTACATCTTTTCCATAATGTTATAAGGTACGATATTTTATGTGTCACTAGACTTTATTACATGTGGCTTGGCCACTTAGGAATGTATCGAAAATAATATACACATGTGCCACATTTGAGCTCCTTTAATATATTTTCATTACTCAAAACTACCACATAACTCACAATATTGTAGGTATTTAAATTTTATAATACAAAAAACCTTGTGGTAAAATATAACCCAAGGTTGTTCATATTTGTTTTATTATCGATTGTATACTTATATGCACGACTAATCTCATTTCGCATCTCAAACTCACCATCACACCACTTCTACTACCGATTAGTAGATTTATGATTGCATCACACCTAACTAAGTTCCACCCTTAGTCACCTCTGTAACAGATCTGTGCAGAAAACCATCATTTCAGAACCAGTTTGAACCGACACATTAAGTTTGTTAATTCTTTCCTCTTCTGTTTTGTTCCTCTTTTATCGATTCAGTTTCTGTTTCACTTCCTCCCCCACTCTACTTAACTACTTAGTTCATGGTGTTATTTATAGTTTCATCCAAGTCTGTTACAGACACAGACATAATCCCACAGAATTCGAAACAGGAGAACAGAAACTGAAACAGCATTCGTTTATTCCTTCATCGGGTCTTTATTCAGGTCCACTGATTGGTTTCTAAGCTTCTCAAGCTACTACACCACTCACTGCTTTCATTGGAAAAAGGTTGAACTCAAAAACAACTCAAGAACATGGTGTTATCACCTCAGAAAACTCACTTTACAGAACCAGTCTAAACTGTCGAACTGCAGGACTAGAAAACGTGACCTGATATATTTTTTTTTCTTGCATCTGTAGTCTACTCATGGTTGTGGTTTGAGTTCTCCCTAGGTTGCTTAGCTATCTAGTGGATATCTTAGTACAGTTTGACCACAAAACAGACTCATCAGTACAAGGTTTAAACCCAAAGAAATCGATATACAGAAGGTCAGAATTGCAGAACTCAGCTCAAAACTGATATGTGCCCCTATCTGTTTCTCTCCTGTTTTACTCACAGCTGACTTACAATCTGTTTTTCTTCCCTACTAGGTACTTACATACTTGGTTAAGTGGTTTAGATAGGTTCCAAGTTCTTGGGTCATCCAAAGTGTTTCTTTATGCTCTCTGTAATTTTGTTTTACAGAACTGAAGTTTTTCTGGTATTAACATCAAAACAGAAACGTGTAAGTGATTCTTGTTTTCTCCTCTGTCTGTCTTTTATCTAGTTACATTCTTCCTAACCTTTCTAAACTGTTGACCTTGTCAATTTGGTGCGTTATCAAATTCCTAATTCAACTAAACTCAAGGCAACGTTGTTAAACACACTGAATTAATCAGAATCTGCTCTGATAAGAAATTGAAACTGGAATCCAACTGAAATCAAAACAGGAGCTGGTTTGTGTTGTTGCTTCCTTTACTGTCTGTTCTTCTTTTAATTGATTATACCCCCCTCATTTCCTTACCCACTTAACCACTGGTGTTTCGAGGTTTTTAGACTCAAGAATAATTCAAGCAATATTAATGATGTCACTGCAACTGTCTTACTGAATTGAGGATTTCAGAGCAGAACTGCACCAGTTGGGCTTCTTCTCCATTTTTTTCCTTTTCTGTTTACCTTACGTTTTGATCCTCAAATCTTCACAATGTTTTACTTTGTTACTTAGGAATCCCACCAAGCTTTTAAACTCAAACAAAACCCAAAGCAGTTCTGTTACAGATATAGTAATAACCAGACCCTTATCTGCTAAGAAAGACAGAAACTCAAATTTTTCATTGTCACAGAAAGACAGTTTCTTGCACCAGTTTTTTTTTTCTTTCTTCTTCTGAATTTAATCCCAAAGTACTAGTTGGTTCACATCCTTGTCTAGAGGTTTAGTCGTTCCTAGGTTTACAGATATCTAAGACAATTCCTAGTGTTACTGAAATCAAGGTTCCTAAAACAGAAACTAGTCTCCTGTAATATCCTTCTTCTTATCTCACGATTGTTGCAACAGGTGGGTTTTCGTTTTCGTTTATTCAAGATACTCTTATCTTTATTTAGGAGTGTTAGAATGTCTTAGATTCATTGCTCACCTCACCAGTCGGTTGTACAGAAATACAGAAATCCAAACCTAACAGAACATCAAAATTAACAGAACTTCAAAACTAGCTGAAACTTCAACTTCAAAATTAACAGAGACTTCAAAACTAACAGGAACTTCAAAACCACCAGAAACCTCCAAACTAACAGAAACTTCCAAGTTTGACAGAAACTTTAAAATTGATAATCCCCTTCTATTTTCTGAGAATCCTTAGGTTTGGTTTCTTTTTTTTGTTTCCCTTCATTACCAACCAAGCTAGTTAAGTGTTTGATTGAGTTTTAAGTTCCTAATCTAATCTTTCTATCTTCACATTTACTCTGCAAGCAGATACACTAGAACACACTCAAACTTCACCGCAGTTGTAATTTTATCAGAAACAGAAACATAATCTGTTGCATCTGTTCTTTGTCTTTTCTCTTTCTTTTTGTTGTGATCTGTTTTCTTTGCTTTACTCCAACACTCTCACGTTTATAGCCTTGGTCAGGTATACTCATCAGATAATGAATGTGTTAGCAGTTCAAGAGTACTAAATACATCGGCCTACATGCAACAGGTTTGCATGTTTATCAGTTTTGGTAGATTTACTTTCTTGCTGTTTATCTGATCCTTAATGAGTTTAGGAGTGACTCACCAGTAGAGACTTGATAACTCTTTAGTTGCACCTTTGGTGGAATTCCGACTCACAGCTCCTGGTCGGTTTATCTATACTGGGATAGTTTACTCAGAGATTAGAATTATGTTACCCAGAGGGAAAGACATAGTTGGATTGAACTGAGACGTGTATTGCAGTTACCTTGCTTCCCTTTCTTTTCCACCGAAAATGGTACAGCAAGGGAGACTGTTTGGTCTTGCTCTTCCTCCCAGTACTGAGGCCTATACACTGGTCTATCACGTGCAGAAAACAGGAGAAAGAAATCATTCAGGACCAGCTGTGTTTAGAACCGGTACAACAATGGAGTGGAAAAGAATGTGGTGAAGTTACGTAATGAAGCAGTGAATAAAGAGACCTAGCGTATGCTGGGTTGTTACTGAAATGGAAGAGGAGTGCAAGCTGGTTTAATGTAGTTTTTACCTTGAGAAGACAAGGGAGTTTGCTTCCCTTCCGTCTCTGTTTTTCAACCGGACTTCCCACTGTTCTAGCTCTCAGTATCAGTCTTTGCTGCTGTATGCATATGTTCATGGTTTAGCTCTTGTGGATAAGGAACTCATAGGAGAACAGTGAGCATGATTTAAACCTGTAATACCCCAACCCGAAATCCAATAAACTGAACGGCGATCACTCCCAAATAAAATACAACTGCAGCGGAAATAAATACAACAACCGGGCGGTATTACAATGCCGTTGGCCACCCTTGTGACCAACAAGGCTAAGTCCAAATACAATCCTCAAATGTCACGGTCTGGAATACAGATACAACCCGAGATACTAGGAATCAAACTCAAAGTAAAATACTGAAATAATTAATTAACTAATAGCAGACTCCCAAAGCTTGGTCTACCCCACCTACACTCAGTGGTGATCTTCTTAAACTTCAGGTACCTGAAAAATGGGGGTGCCCCCAAAGGGGCTCAGCAAACAATGCTGGTATGGAAAACGTGCAGCCCATCGTCTACCGGGCCACACCAACTACTTTGTCGAACACATGCAGTTCATTTTTATAAAGCTGTAAACAAGCATAGTCTGATAATAACAAGTATCCATACAAGGACAATAATGTCACATAGAACAAGACACAGAAGGTCGAGTTAGCTGAACTGAAATTCTTTACTGATAGTCGGTCCACACAATGGGACTGACCGTTATAACTGAATATCTGAAATAGTGGAGGTATAGTGACCTCGTTATAGAGAAAGGTTGGGTATAAAAACCCCAGGAGATAACGTAGTTAAACCCTGAACTGAATGGCGTGGGAAATAAGAACCCACTAGAGGAATAAAGTCTTCCTCGAACTGAAGGGCATTTGAATCCCGGAAGGAATAAAGTCTTCCTCCCAACTGAATGTTCCGTCGCGACGTAGTAGGAGACGACCTGAGACAGGTACAACTCCCGTAGCATGCATGGCCAGATCCAACTGGGCCCCTCATTCTCGAAGTATATATTGTTAAGTGTCATATAGAGACATTAAACAAAACACAATGTGTATTGTCAATTATCACGTTTAGGATAATGACGTTTGTTATAAAGTGAAGTTAGTGAGAGACTTGAGTACAAGTCCTCGGTATACTGAAACGCAGGTATTTAATCCACTGGTATAGTAGTGTTTGTATGCGTGGGACATACACGATGTAGTCAGCAACATTCACGCACATAAAATAATACCACAGTGTGCACGAGTAAAACAACAGTTTACATTAATTATCTTGGTCGTTATTTCAAACAACAGATAGCACACAAGCCGGTGTAATCCGTTAGAAAACAGGTTGCAAGAATCCCATACCGTTCACCGTAGACTGTACTTGTAAATTCCCGGTCAACGTCTGGTCAAACAAAGTCCTAGAATAGGATTAACTGAGAGGGTTAATTTATGTTACCCTTATATAATAATTCTATTGGATCTTTTAACAAATTTCATATTGTTATTTCATGTGAGGTTTATTTCTTTTAATCACCTCATGATTTAATGTATAACTTATTTGTTATCCTTTTGATTTATTATAAATCCTTTAATGCACATATATGTGTTTATTGCATTTGTTGTTTATTTTATTTGTCTAGGTGACATAACAACTTATAATTTCTTAACTATATTATATGTCATACATAGACATAAAATTCATATAGTTTTATTATTCTCCTTTTAACCATAAGTAATATTTATTGTTTATTTAATTCCTTATAACCATGTAAGCCATAGTTTTAATTCCATAATTCCTTTAATCAAAATTCTTTCTTCTAATTCCTCCAAATATCCATGTAGGACCTATATTTATTTCAATCTAAATTCTTACTTATATTTCGGTTATTTACAAAACAACCACATAATTCATAAACTTTATATTAAATTCTAATCTCTTTATATTATAGAGTTTTAACTTCTTATTTAGCTAAATTGCAAAGCCATCCCTAATATTTTGGTATATAGCTTTTAAATATTATAACTCTCAAAAATAACAACTTAGCCCCTTAAATTCTCGGCAATGATATTTTATTTCCCATAATTACAATTTAACCACAAAACCTTATAAACTTTGCATAATGTAAAACTATAGTTTTAATTTTAATTCTCCATAAATGCCGAATATATATAAAATTCTTAAATTACCAAACTAACCCCAAATAATTCGGCTTAGGTCTTGAACTTTCCATTAATTACATTTTCACCCCAAAACTTTCTAATAGTTACTTAATAACTTATAAACTATAGTCTAAATATTTAATCCCTTAAAATTTCGAAAGTGAACCTAATAATTCTCTTAATTATGAATTCGCCCACTAATAAATTCTAAACTTTCATAACAACTTTTATAAATTACATAATAGCCCAAAACTTTATAAAAAGTTATTTCAAAGCTTGTTTAAATTATCTAAAATTCTTAAACTTAATTCCTAACCTTATATTATATTATAATTACACCAAACAGCCCTTTAGCTCTCGGTTTTTATATAAGTACACTAAACTTTGTAAAAATTACATTTAACCCACATAACTTAATTAATTAGTCATTTAGACACTAAAAGAATATTTTTAACTCACCAAACTTTATGATATAAATTTATATACCTAAGTAGCTCATTAAAATCCATTTAACACAAACCATTCGGCCATATTTATTTGGTGACCATATAGTATATAAAAGTGGATTTATATGTCTAGATAATTATAAATAAATTCATAGGAGTTATATAACTCATGTATAAATTATTGTAATGTCTTATATAAATTCTAAGCCAAAAAAAGAACTTTTGCCCTTGATAATTCGGCTAAATTTATTAACATAACTAAAATTTGTGACACAAAAATGTGTCTTAAGGTAAATATTTTCTTATATGTTATAGTTATATTTTTGGCATATAAAACCATATAGCTTCGGTATTATTTAACCTAAGAGGTGTACATAATTTTTGTACAATTTTTAGAAGCTTAACAAAGCTTATAATATAAGGATTTACTTAGTAAACTTACTTCTTAACAAAGGTGGTTAAGTGCTTGAACTTCTTCTTGAATCTCCAAGCTTCTCCTAGGTAAACTTGATGCTCCTCTTCGGTTTATGCAAGAGGTGAAGGTGTTTAGGAGTTAGATCTTCAAAAAGATCTTAAGTAGATTTGTAAGTAGTTTTACAAGACTTTACCTTAGACTTTTCTCCTTAAATTCGGCACTCCTAAGGTAGTGAAGAACAAGTTTTCCTTCATCAAAATGAAGAAGAAAAGAGACTTAGAAGAAGTAGAACTTGGTTACACATAAAAATGTGCTTTAAGGATTTTCAAGCTTTAAAACCTACCTTGAGATGCTCCTTGGTTTAATGTTGGTTTGGACAATCTCCTTGGAGAACTAAATGAAGCCGAACACACCTTGTTATGCTAGGAAGAGTTTTGCTTCAAGACTTGCCAAGAAATGCTAGGAAATTACCTTAAAGATGAAGATAGAAGTTAAAACTCCATTAATGGACTTAAGAGCTTCAAAGGAAGAAGATGAAGCTAGAAGAGAGAGGAGGGAGCTTACCAAACCGTGCAAGAATTGTGCAAGGAGGGAAATGAAGCTCTCACGTAAATGAAAGAAGCATTTGGAAATTGATTTTGTTTTGTCAAATTTTTAATGTCAATTGACAATTCTTTTTCCTTAGTTTATTACCTTGATTATTGGCTCAATAAATGCCTCCTTTCCAGCATGAAAACCGGCCATGTGGTGTGACTAAGCAAGAGTTGGAAGGACAATTATTTTGCTAGAAGACAAGGTAAGAAAAGGTGAGTATATTCCTTTGATTTTTCAATGCTACTTGGCTTGTCTTCTTCTTCATGTGGAGTCACGAATGGAGGTCTGAATGGGGTTCAAAAACCGGCCATGAAGAGCCAAGGAAGAAGCTTGGAAGGTCACTTAGTTATTAAGAAAGCAAAAGAAGAGAATCTAGATCTACTTTTTGCTTTTAAGCATTTTGTTTGTATCTAGCTCACATGGCCTTATTCCTAAGCATTATTTCGACAGCTCTCTGGTCCATTAAGACCTACATACTTTGACATTAAGTAATATAACACATGGGATGATGAGTCATCATGTTTTAAGCCTTTTATAAATTTTTAAAGCAAATTTTATACTAGTTTTTGCCCTTAAAATCGGCCCCTATAGAGAGCCTTGTTGACTAGTCACACCAACTGATTTAGAAGGTCATTTTAACCCTTTTTAAGATTACCAATTCGTGGCATGTCAAAAACTACAAGGTAATTGCGTAAAACGCATTTTCGTGACACCCGAAGGTGTGTTTTTGTGCTCTAAGGAAATTTTGGGAAACCAATTGTTCTTATGAGTTCCAAGTGTTTGTAAACACTTATTATAGTAAATAAACATATACTAAGATGTTACATTGAGTTATATGGGGTTATATCAACCCGTGACATAATTTACGGGCCATCGGGACACTCCCGGGCCAAAAAGGAGCGCTAAGAAATCCTCCTTTGGTTTTTGCTGAATTTTGAGAAACCACTTCGTGGGTTCTCTTTAGAATGATAAATAATGATGTTAGGAACTCTAGGAATTAATTTTATAGGAGTTCGTGCCACCTCGGCACTCCTCCGGACTTTTCGTGCTTTAAGGAGCGGGTGTGAGCACTCCCGAGCATTTTGCGTATTTGACTGAATATAGCTTAGGGAATATATTTGTATATTCATATAATAATTGTATGACCATTTAGTTTGAATATTAGAGGGTCATACAAGGTCATGTTTGACCATATGCTTCTAAGGCGTTTTAGCGTTTATGGTGAAACGACTGTTTTTACGTAACGTTTTCATGCATGGGTTTGCATGCGTACGTGAAATGATTTATATTTGGATTATATTCCAATAAATAATGATTAAATAATATTATTTAGATTTGGGGTATTTCAATCTACCCCCCTTAAAAAAGGACTTCGCCCCGAAGTCTCATATCTAAAGTATAAGGTTGTGGGGGAATCAAGTTCCACTAAGTATCCACAACTCAATCTAATTTTTAGGGATCAAGTCCCAAGTCTCTATATCCCTAAGTTCATAGTGTATATCAAGTACAACAGGAATACTTGGAATGTCATAACATATACTTGCAGTGTAAAGCAAGGTAGTGAACACAATCACTTTTCGTTTCAAATGGTGCAACGTAGTGCATATAATATTTCCATTGTAGTGTAATGAAGTACACACAATCACGTAGAAGTACAAGGTACATTCAAATACAGTGTCACAAAAGAACACATATAAGACAAAGTGTCACTGAATATACTGAACAGTGTTACACAAGAACACTTACAAGACAAAATGTCACTGAAATGCACAAAAGTGCCACAACTGAAATGCACAAAAGTGCAACAACTAAAATGCACAAAAGTGCAACAACTGAAATGCACAAAAGCAACAAATGCAATGCACAAAGGTGCAACAAAATGCACACTAAACTCAAAAATGAAAAAGGCTCTACCCCCCAAAAAGAAGGGGTACGCCCCCGTACCCTAGACTAAAGTGCCTAGTCGGTAAATAATGAGGGAAACTTCGCTCGCATATCAGCTTCGAGTTCCCATGTGGCCTCTTCCACATCGTGGTTCGACCAAAGAACCTTCACGAGGCTCACAGACTTGTTTCGAGTCTCTCGTGTCTTTCTATCTAAGATTCTTTGCGGTGTTTCCACATACCGCATTGTTGGTTCTAAAGAGAGTGTCTCTGGTTGTAGAACATGAGAAGGATGAGGCATGTATTTCTTAAGCTGAGACACGTGAAAAACATTGTGTACTTTGCCCAACTCGGCTGGCAAATCAAGTCGATATGCCACTAGGCCCACCCGCTCTATGATAGCGTAGGGTCCTACAAATTTCGGGCTTAGCTTGCCCTTCTGACCAAATCTGAATACACCCTTCATGGGTGAAACTCGTAGAAATACCTGGTCGCCAACTGCGAACTCAAGGTCTCGTCGCCTCTCATCAGCATATGATTTTGTCTGTCCTGTGCTGCTTTCATATTGTTTCTGATCTGCTGAACTTCTGCCTGGACTTGCTCCAAGTACTCAGGCCCAACGATGACGGTCTCACTAGACTCGTCCCAGCACAAAGGTGTGCGGCATGGTCTGCCGTATAAAGCCTGAAAAGGTGACATCTGTATAGAGGCGTGATAGCTGTTTGTAAGCAAACTCGATGAGATGTAATCTATCTATCCAGCTGCCCTGGAAATCCAAGGCACATGCTCGTAGCATGTCCTCTAAGGTCTGAATAGTCCTCTCTGACTGACCATCTGTCTGAGGTGAAATGCTGTGCTAAGCTTCAATTCAGTGCCAAGTGCTCGCGAGTAGCTCGCCAATATCGTGAGAGAAATCTAGTATCTATCTGAAACAATAGTCTTAGGTACTCCATGATGTCTGATGATCTCTTTCTCAAATAGCTCTGCAACTTTGGCACTTTCCACGTATCTTTCATCGGAATAAACCTAGCAACCTTAGTCAGTCGATCAACAACAACCCAAATCATATTTAATCCTCCTCTCGTAGGTGGTAGTCCCACCACGAAGTCCATAGAATGTCATAAAACTTCCACTCTGGAACTGGCATAGACTGTACCATACCTCCTGGTCGTCTATGTTCGAATTTCACTTTCTGACAAGTGAGACATCGAATCACATATTCTGTCACGTCGCCCTTCATACCACTCCACCAGAAATACCTCTTTAGATCTTTGTACATCTTAGAAGCTCCTGGATGGACAGATGTGGTAGAAGTGTGGGACTCTCGAAGAATATGCTTTATATCTGTGCTGTCTCTGGGAATACACAATCTCCCTTCAATCTGATGAGTCCATCATCATGTAGTGAAACTCATACTTACCACCCTCAAATGTACCGTCAGTCAACTTCTGACTGATCTCCATCATTCGCTGATCACTCTGCTGTGCTACGTATGTCGTCATAAGACTCGAGCTAGCCACAATGGCATTAAGGAATGTGCTCGTCGACTCAATGCGTCTGCTACACATTAGCTTTCCTTCCTTGTACTGCAAATCAATATCATAATCCTTAAGAAATTCAACCCATCTTCTTTGTCTCATGTTTAACTTTCTGGGTGAATACATACTTCAAACTCTTGTGATCCGAATATACGGTCATCTGGACACCATACAGGTAGTGGCGCCAGATCTTCAATGCAAAAACAATAGCTCCAAGCTCCAAGTCATGTGTGGGATAGTTTTCCTCATGTTTCTTCAACTGTCGGGAAGCGTAGGCGACTACCTTCCCATTCTGCATGAGTACACACCCTAATCCCCTACCTGATGCATCACAGTAAACTTCATAACCCTCTGTGCCTTCAGGTATAGTCAAAACTGGTGCTGATGTCAAGGCATTCTTCAGAAGCTCGAATGAGGTCTCACATTCAGTAGTCCATGTGAAAGGTGCATCCTTCTTCATTAAGCTGGTCATAGGTTTGGCTATTTTGGAGAAGTCTCTGACAAACCTTCTGTAGTATCCTGCTAAACCAAGGAAACTCCTGATGTCCGTAACTGTCTTTGGCCTAGGCCAAGTGCGAACTGCTTCTATCTTTGCTGGATCCACTGCGATCCCAGCATCAGAGATAACATGTCCTAAAAAGGAAACTCTGTCCAACCAAAACTCACATTTGGAGAACTTAGCATAAAGCTGGTTCTCCCTTAAGATCTGAAGTGTATGTCGAAGGTGACTCTCATGCTTCTTTAGACTTTGAGTAGATTAGGATGTCATCGATGAATACAACCACGGTCTTATCCAACTGCTCTCTGAATAATCTGTTCATCAAATCCATGAAGACTGCAGGTGCATTTGACAAGCCAAAAGGCATGACTGTAAACTCATAGTGGCCATACCGTGTTCTGAAGGCTGTCTTTTCTATGTCTTGCTCCCTGATGGGAATCTGATGGTAGCCTGATCTCAAATCGATCTTCGAAAATACTTTTGCTCCTCTCAACTGATCAAACAAATCGTCAATCCGTGGTAGTGGGTATTTGTTCTTCACCGATACTGCATTAAGCTCTCTGTAATCAATACATAAACGAA